>WOFM01001418.1:0-13513 GCA_011428145.1 Ericerus pela | reverse complement strand
AATTTTCTACCTCACGCTCGTTACTCGCTTCTTGTCTAATCGCTGCTAGTTTACTAGCTTCTTCTAATGAAAACGAAAAAACAGTTATATTTTTATTAATTTTTACCATCACGCTAGTTTACTCGCTCGCTGCTAATTTACTAGCTTCTTTAATGAAAACGAAAAAGTACAGTTATATTTTATTAATTTTCTACCATCACGCTAGTTTACTCGATGCTAGTTTACTCGATGCTTGTTTACTAGCTTCTCCTATTAAAAACCAAAAAGTCCAGTTATATTTCTATTAATATTCTACTATTTAAAATATTTAACATTAATTAATTTTTAAATTTTATTTTGAAAACCAGAATTTACAAATTTTTGAAAAACAAAATTTTAATTTTCTATCATCATGCTCGAGTTTACTCGCTGCTAGTTAACTAGCTTCTTTTTATTGAAAACGCAAAAGTCCATTAATAATTTTATTAATTTCTACCATCACGCTAGTTCCACTCGCTGCTTGTTTACTTGCTGCTAGTTTACTAGCTTCTTCTAATGAAAATGAAAAAGTACAGTTATAATTTTATTAATTTTCTACCGTCACGCTAGTTTACTCGCTGCTTGTTTACTTGCTGTTAGTTTACTAGCTTCTGTTATTGAAAATGCAAAAAACCAGGTATAATTTTATTAATTTTCTACCATCACGCTAGTTCACTCGCTGCTTATTTACTTGCTGCTAGTTTACTAGCTTCCTCTAATGAAAATGAAAAAGTACAGTTATATTTTTATTAATTTTTTACCATCCGGCTAGTTTACTCGCTGCTTGTTTACTAGCTTCTTTTAAAGAAAATGAAAAAGTCCAGTTAATTTTCTATTAATATTCTACTATTTAAATATATTTAACATAAATTCATTTTCAATTTTTATTTTGAAAACCAGAATTTACAAATTTTTAAAAAACAAAAATTTTAATTTTCCACTTTCACGCTAGTTTACTCGCTGCTTGTTTACTCGCTGTTAGTTTACTAGCAGCTTTTAATGAAAATGAAAAAGTACAGTTATATTTTTATTAATTTTCTACCATCACGCTAGTTTACTCGCTGCTTGTTTACTCGCTGCTAGTTTACTAGCAACTTTTAATGAAAACGAAAAAGTACAGTTATATTTTTATTAATTTTCTACCATCACGCTAGTTTACTCGCTGCTTGTTTACTCGCTGCTAGTTTACTAGCTTATTCTAATGAAAACGAAAAAATCCAGTTATATTTTTATTAATTTTCTACCATCACGCTAGTTTACTCGCTGCTTGTTTACTAGCTTCTTTTAAAGAAAATGAAAAATTCCAGTTAATTTTCTATTAATATTCTACTATTTAAATATATTTAACATAAATTCATTTTCAATTTTTATTTTGAAAACCAGAATTTACAAATTTTTAAAAAACAAAAATTTTAATTTTCCACTTTCACGCTAGTTTACTCGCTGCTTGTTTACTCGCTGCTAGTTTACTAGCAGCTTTTAATGAAAATGAAAAAGTACAGTTATAATTTTATTAATTTTCTACCATCACGCTAGTTTACTCGCTGCTTGTTTACTTGCTGCTAGTTTACTAGCTTCTTTTAATGAAAATGAAAAAGTACAGTTATAATTTGATTAATTTTCTACCGTCACGCTAGTTTACTCGCTGCTTGTTTACTTGCTGCTAGTTTACTAGCTTCTTTTATTGAAAATGCAAAAGTCCAGTTATAATTTTATTAATTTTCTACCATCACGCTAGTTCACTCGCTGCTTGTTTACTAGCTGCTAGTTTACTAACTTCTTCTAATGAAAATGAAAAAGTACAGTTATATTTTTATTAATTTTTTACCATCCCGCTAGTTTACTCGCTGCTTGTTTACTAGCTTCTTTTAAAGAAAATGAAAAAGTCCAGTTAATTTTCTATTAATATTCTACTATTTAAATATATTTAACATAAATTCATTTTCAATTTTTTTTTGAAAACCAGAATTTACAAATTTTTAAAAAACAAAAATTTTAATTTTCCACTTTCACGCTAGTTTACTCGCTGCTTGTTTACTCGCTGCTAGTTTACTAGCAGCTTTTAATGAAAATGAAAAAGTACAGTTATATTTTTATTAATTTTCTACCATCACGCTAGTTTACTCGCTGCTTGTATACTCGCTGCTAGTTTACTAGCTTCTTCTAATGAAAACGAAAAAATCCAGTTATATTTTTATTAATTTTTTACCATCACGCTAGTTTACTCGCTGCTAATTTACTAGGTTCTTTTAATGAAAATGAAAAAGTACAGTTATATTTTTATTAATTTTCTACCATCACGCTAGTTTACTCGATGCTAGTTTACTCGATGCTTGTTTACTAGCTTCTCCTATTAAAAACCAAAAAGTCCAGTTATATTTCTATTAATATTCTACTATTTAAAAATATTTAACATTAATTAATTTTTAAATTTTATTTTGAAAACCAGAATTTACAAATTTTTGAAAAACAAAAATTTTAATTTTCTATCATCATGCTAGTTTACTCGCTGCTTGTTTACTCGCTGCTAGTTAACTAGCTTCTTTTATTGAAAATGCAAAAGTCCATTTATAATTTTATTAATTTTCTACCATCACGCTAGTTCACTCGCTGCTTGTTTACTTGCTGCTAGTTTACTAGCTTCTTCTAATGAAAATGAAAAAGTACAGTTATAATTTTATTAATTTTTTACCATCCCGCTAGTTTACTCGCTGCTTGTTTACTAGCTTCTTTTAAAGAAAATGAAAAAGTCCAGTTAATTTTCTATTAATATTCTACTATTTAAATATATTTAACATAAATTCATTTTCAATTTTTATTTTGAAAACCAGAATTTACAAATTTTTAAAAAACAAAAATTTTAATTTTCCATCATCACGCTAGTTTACTCACTGCTTGTTTACTCGCTGCTAGTTTACTAGCAGCTTTTAATGAAAATGAAAAAGTACAGTTATATTTTATTAATTTTCTACCATCACGCTAGTTTACTCGCTGCTTGTTTACTCGCTGCTGCTAGTTTACTAGCCTTCTAATGAAAACGAAAAAATCCAGTTATATTTTTATTAATTTTTTACCATCACGCTAGTTTACTTGCTGCTAATTTACTAGCTTTTTTTAATGAAAACGAAAAAGTACAGTTATATTTTATTAATTTTCTACCATCACGCTACTTTACTCGATGCTAGTTTACTCGATGCTTGTTTACTAGCTTCTCCTAATAAAAAAAAAAAGTCCAGTTATCTTTCTTTTATTATTCTACTATTTCAAAATATTTAACATTATTTGATTTTCAAATTTTATTTTGAAAACCGGAATTTAAAAATTTTTTAAAAACTAAAATTTTAATTTTCCACCATCACGCTAGTTTACTCGCTGCTTGTTTACTCGCTGCTAGTTTACTTGCTGCTAGTTTACTAGCTTCTTTTAATGAAAATGAAAAAGTACAGTTATAATTTCATAAATTTTCTACCATCACGCTAGTTTACTCGCTGCTTGTTTACTCGCTGCTAGTTTACTAGCTTCTTTTAATGAAAATGAAAAGTCCAGTTATAATTTTATTAATTTTCTACCATCACGCAGGTTCACTCGCTGCTTGTTTACTCACTGCTAGTTTACTAGCTTCTTCTAATGAAAATGAAAAAGTACAGTTATAATTTTATTAATTTTCTACCATCACGCTAGTTTACTCGCTGCTTGTTTACTTGCTGCTAGTTTACTAGCTTCTTTTAATGAAAACGAAAAAGTACAGTTATATTTTTATTAATTTTCTACCATCACGCTAGTTTACTCGCTGCTAGTTTACTAATTGCTTTTAATGAAAATGAAAAAGTACAGTTATAATTTCATTAATTTTCTACCATCACGCTCGTTTACTCGCTGCTTGTTTACTCGCTGCTAGTTTACTAGCTTCTTTCAAGGAAAACAAAAAACTCCAGTTATATTTCTATTAATATTCTACTATTTACAAATATTTAACATAAATTGATTTTCAAATTTTAATTTGAAAACAGGAATTTACAAATTTTTGAAAAACAAAAATTTTAATTTTGTACCATCACGCTAGTTTACTCGCTGCTAGTTTACTAGCTTCTTTTAATGAAAACTAAAAAGTACAGTTTTATTTTTATTTTTCTACCATCACACTAGTTTACTCGACGCTAGTTTACTCGCTGCTTGTTTACTAGCTTCTCATAATGAAAACCAAAAAGTCCAGTTATATTTCTATTAATATTCTACTATTTAAAAATATTTAACATTAATTAATTTTTAAATTTTATTTTGAAAACGAGAATTTACAAATTTTTGAAAAATAAAAATTTTAATTTTCTATCATCATGCTAGTTTACTCGCTGCTTGTTTACTCGCTGCTAGTTTACTAGCTTCTTTTAATGAAAATGAAAAAGTACAGTTATAATTTTATTAATTTTCTACCATCACGCTAGTTTACTCGCTGCTTGTTTACTTGCTGCTAGTTTACTAGCTTCATTTAATAAAAATGAAAAAGTACAGTTATATTTTTATCAATTTTCTACCATCGCGCTAGTTTACTCGCAGCTTGTTTACTAGCTACTTATAATGAAAAAAAAAAACTCTAGTTATACTTCTATAAATATTCTACTATTTACAAATATTAACATAAATTAATTTTCAAATTTTATATTGAAAACCAGAATTTACAAATTTTTGAAAAAAAAATTTTAATTTTTTACCATCACGCTAGTTTAATTGCTGCTTGTTTACTAGCTTCTTTAAAGAAAATGAAAAAGTCCAGTTAATTTTCTATTAATATTCTACTATTTAAATATATTTAACATAAATTCATTTTCAATTTTTATATTGAAAACCAGAATTTACAAATTTTTGAAAAACAAAAATTTTAATTTTCTATAATCATGCTAGTTTACTCGCTGCTTGTTACTCGCTGCTAGTTAACTAGCTTCTTTTATTGAAAATGCAAAAGTCCAGTTATAATTTTATTAATTTCTACCATCACGCTAGTTCACTCGCTGCTTGTTTACTTGCTGCTAGTTTACTAGCTTCTTCTAATGAAAATGAAAAAGTACAGTTTTAATTTTATTAATTTTCTACCATCACGTAGTTTACTCGCTGCTTGTTTACTTGCTGCTAGTTTACTAGCTTCTTTTAATGAAAATGAAAAAGTACAGTTATAATTTTATTAATTTTCTACCGTCACGCTAGTTTACTCTCGCTGCTTGTTTACTTGCTGCTAGTTTACTAGCTTCTTTTAGAAAATGCAAAAGTCCAGTTATAATTTTATTAATTTTCTACCATCACGCTAGTTCACTCGCTGCTTGTTTACTTGCTGCTAGTTTACTAACTTCTTCTAATGAAAATGAAAAAGTACAGTTATATTTTTAATTTTTTACCATCCCGCTAGTTTACTCGCTGCTTGTTTACTAGCTTCTTTTAAAGAAAATGAAAAAGTCCAGTTAATTTTCTATTAATATTCTACTATTTAAATATATTAACATAAATTCATTTTCAATTTTTATTTTGAAAACCAGAATTTACAAATTTTTAAAACAAAAATTTTAATTTTCCACTTTCACGCTAGTTTACTCGCTGCTTGTTTACTTGCTGCTAGTTTACTAGCAGCTTTTAATGAAAATGAAAAAGTACAGTTATATTTTATTAATTTTCTACCATACGCCAGTTTACTCGCTGCTTGTTTACTCGCTGCTAGTTTACTAGCTTCTTCTAATGAAAACGAAAAAATCCAGTTATATTTTTATTAATTTTTTACCATCACGCTAGTTACTCTCTGCTAATTTACTAGCTTTTTTTAATGAAAACGAAAAAGTACAGTTATATTTTTATTAATTTTCTACCATCACGCTACTTTACTCGATGCTAGTTTACTCGATGCTTGTTTACTAGCTTCTCCTAATAAAAACCAAAAAGTCCAGTTATATTTCTATTAATATTCTACTATTTAAAAATATTTAACATTAATTAATTTTTAAATTTTATTTTGAAAACCAGAATTTACAAATTTTTGAAAAACAAAAATTTTAATTTTCCATCATCACGCTAGTTTACTCGCTGCTTGTTTACTCGCTGCTTGTTTACTTGCTGCTAGTTTACTAGCTTCTTTTAATGAAAATGAAAAGTACAGTTATAATTTCATAAATTTCTACCATCACGCTAGTTTACTCGCTGCTTGTTTACTCGCTGCTAGTTTACTAGCTTTTAATGAAAATGAAAAAGTACAGTTATATTTTTATTAATTTTCTACCATCACACTATTTTACTCGCTACTTGTTTACTAGCTTCTTTTAAAGAAACTGAAAAGTACAGTTATATTTTTATTAATTTTTCTACCATCCACACTAGTTTACTAGCTGCTAGTTTACCTCGCTGCTTTTTTACTCGCTGCTATTTAACTAGCTTCCTATATTGAAAATGCAAAAGTCCAGTTATAATTTTATTAATTTCTACCATCACGCTAGTTCACTCGCTGCTTGTTTACTCGCTGCTAGTTTACTAGCAGCTTTAATGAAAATGAAACAGTACAGTTATAATTTTATTAATTTTCTACCATCACGCTAGTTTACTCGCTGCTTGTTTACTTGCTGCTAGTTTACTAGCTTCTTTAATGAAAATGAAAAAGTACAGTTATAATTTGATTAATTTTCTACCGTCACGCTAGTTTTACTCGCTGCTTGTTACTTGCTGCTAGTTTACTAGCTTCTTTTATTGAAAATGCAAAAGCCAGTTATAATTTTATTAATTTTCTACCATCACGCTAGTTCACTCGCTGCTTGTTTACTAGCTGCTAGTTTACTACTTCTTCTAATGAAAATGAAAAAGTACAGTTATATTTTATTAATTTTTTACCATCCCGCTAGTTTACTCGCTGCTTGTTACTAGCTTCTTTTAAGAAATGAAAAAGTCCAGTTAATTTTCTATTAATATTCTACTATTTAAATATATTTAACATAAATTCATTTTCAAGTTTTATTTTGAAAACCAGAATTTACAACATTTTTAAAAACAAAAATTTTAATTTTCCACTTCACGCTAGTTTACTACTCGCTGCTTGTTACACTTACCGCCTGCTAGTTACTAGCAGCTTTTAATGAAAATGAAAAGTACAGTTATTTTTTGATTAATTTTCTACCATCACGCTCGTTCACTCCGCCTGCTTGTATACTCGCTGCTAGTTTCACTAGCTTCTTCCTTAATGAAAACGAAAAAATCCAGTTATATTTTTATTAATTTTTTACCATCACGCTAGTTTACTCGCTGCTAATTACTAGCTTCTTTTAATGAAAAACGAAAAGTACAGTTATATTTTTATTAATTTTCTACCATCACGCTAGTTTACTCGATGCTAGTTTACTCGATGCTGTTTACTAGCTTCTCCTATTAAAAAACAAAAAGTCCAGTTATATTTCTATTAATATTCTACTATTTAAAAATATTTAACATTAATTAATTTTAAATTTTATTTTGAAAACCAGAATTTACAAATTTTTGAAAAACAAAAATTTTAATTTTCTATCATCATGCTAGTTTACTCGCTGCTTGTTTACTCGCTGCTAGTTAACTAGCTTCTTTTATTGAAAACGCAAAAGTCCATTTATAATTTTATTAATTTTCTACCATCACGCTAGTTCACTCGCTGCTTGTTTACTTGCTGCTAGTTTACTAGCTTCTTCTAATGAAAATGAAAAAGTACAGTTATAATTTTATTAATTTTCTACCGTCACGCTAGTTACCTCGCTGCTTGTTTACTTGCTGTTAGTTTACTAGCTTCTGTTATTGAAAATGCAAAAGTCCAGGTATAATTTTATTAATTTTTCTACCATCACGCTAGTTCACTCGCTGCTTGTTTACTTGCTGCTAGTTTACTAACTTCTTCTAATGAAATGAAAAAGTACAGTTATATTTTTATTAATTTTTTACCATCCCGCTAGTTTACTCGCTGCTAGTTTACTAGCTGATTTAATGAAAATGAAAAAGTCCAGTTATCTTTCTATTAATATTCTACTATTTAAATATATTTAACATAAATTCATTTTCAAATTTTATTTTGAAAATCAGAATTTACAAATTTTTAAAAAACAAAAATTTTAATTTTCCACTTTCACGCTAGTTTACTCGCTGCTTGTTTACTCGCTGCTAGTTTACTAGCAGCTTTTAATGAAAATGAAAAAGTACAGTTATATTTTTATTAATTTTCTACCATCACGCTAGTTTACTCGCTGCTTGTTTACTAGCTTCTTTTAATGAAAATGAAAAAGTCCAGTTATCTTTCTTTTATTATTCTACTATTTCAAAATATTTAACATAATTTATTTTCAATTTTATTTTGAAAACCAGAATTTACAAATTTTTAAAAAACAAAAATTTAATTTTCCACTTTCACGATAGTTTACTCGCTGCTTTGTTACCTCGCTGCTAGTTTAATAGCAGCTTTTAATGAAAATGAAAAAGTAGTTATATTTTATTAATTTTCTACCATCAACGCTAGTTTACAACTCGCTGCTTGTTTACTCGCTGCTAGTTTACTAGCTTCTTCTAATGAAACGAAAAAAATCCAGTTATATTTTTTATTAATTTTTTACCATCACGCTAGTTTACTCGCTGCTAATTTACTAGCTTTTTTTAATGAAACGAAAAAGTACAGTTATATTTTTATTAATTTTCTACCATCACGCTACTTTACTCGATGCTAGTTTACTCGATGCTTGTTTACTCGCTGCTTGTTTACTTGCTGCTAGTTTACTAGCTTCTTTTAATGAAAATGAAAAAGTACAGTTATATTTTTATACATTTTCTATCCATCACGCTAGTTTACTCACTGCTAGTTATTAGCTGCTTTTAATGAAAATGAATTGTACAGTTATAATTTCATAAATTTTCTACCATCACGCTAGTTTACTCGCTGCTTGTTTACTCGCTGCTGGTTACTAGCTTCTTTTAATGAAATTGAAAAAGTACAGTTATATTTTTATTAATTTCTTCTACCATCACACTAGTTTACTCGCTACTTGTTTACTAGCTTCTTTTAAAGAAACTGAAAAGTACAGTTCTATTTTTATTAATTTTCTACCATCACACTAGTTTACTAGCTGCTAGTTTACTCGCTGCTTTTTTACTCGCCTGCTATTTAACTAGCTTCTTATATTGAAAATGCAAAGTCCCGTTATAATTTTATTAATTTTCTACCATCACGCTAGTTCACTCGCTGCTTCTTTACTTGCTGCTAGTTTACTAGCTTCCTCTAATGAAAATGAAAAAAGTACAGTTATATTTTTATTAATTTTTACCATCCGGCTAGTTTTACTCGCTGCTTGTTTACTAGCTTCTTTTAAAGAAAATGAAAAAGTCCAGTTAATTTTCTATTAATATTCTACTATTTAAATATATTTAACATAAATTCATTTTCAATTTGTATTTTGAAAACCAGAATTACAAATTTTAAAAAACAAAAATTTTAATTTTCCACTTTCACGCTAGTTTACTCGCTGCTTGTTTACTCACTGTTAGTTTACTAGCAGCTTTTAATGAAAATGAAAAAGTACAGTTAATTTTATTAATTTTCTACCGTCACGCTAGTTTACTCGCTGCTTGTTTACTTGCTGCTAGTTTACTAGCTTCTGTTATTGAAAATGCAAAAGTCCAGTTATTTTATTAATTTCTACCATCACGCTAGTTCACTTGCTGCTTGTTTACTTCCTGCTAGTTTACTAACTTCTTCTAATGAAAATGAAAAAGTACAGTTATATTTTTATTAATTTTTTACCATCCCGCTAGTTTACTCGCTGCTGTTTACTAGCTTCTTTAAAGAAAATGAAAAGTCCAGTTAATTTTCTAATATTCTACTATAAATATATTTAACATAAATTCATTTTCAATTTTTATTTTGAAAACCAGAATTTACAAATTTTTAAAAAACAAAAATTTTAATTTTCCACTTTCACGCTAGTTTACTCACTGCTTGTTTACTCGCTGCTAGTTTACTAGCAGCTTTTAATGAAAATGAAAAAGTACAGTTATATTTTTATTAATTTTCTACCATCACGCTAGTTTAATCGCTGCTTGTTTACTCGCTGCTAGTTTACTAGCTTCTTCTAATGAAAACGAAAAAATCCAGTTATATTTTTATTAATTTTTTACCATCACGCTAGTTTACTCGCTGCTAATTTACTAGCTTTTTTAATGAAAACGAAAAAGTACAGTTATATTTTTATTAATTTTCTACCATCACGCTACTTTACTCGATGCTAGTTTACTCGATGCTTGTTTACTCGCTGCTTGTTTACTTGCTGCTAGTTTACTAGCTTCTTTTAATGAAAATGAAAAAGTACAGTTATATTTTTATACATTTTCTATCCATCACGCTAGTTTACTCGCTGCTAGTTTACTAGCTGCTTTTAATGAAAATGAAAAAGTACAGTTATAATTCATAAATTTTCTACCATCACGCTAGTTTACTCGCTGCTTGTTACTCGCTGCTGGTTTACTAGCTCTTTTAATGAAATGAAAAAGTACAGTTATATTTTTATTAATTTTACCATCACACTAGTTTATCGCTACTTGTTTACTAGCTTCTCTTAAAGAAACTGAAAAAGTACAGTTATATTTTATTAATTTTCTACCATCACACTAGTTTACTAGCTGCTAGTTTACTCGCTGCTTTTTTACTCGCTGCTATTTAACTAGCTTCTTATATTGAAAATGCAAAAGTCCAGTTATAATTTTATTAATTTTCTACCATCACGCTAGTTCACTCGCTGCTTATTTACTTGCTGCTAGTTTACTAGCTTCCTCCAATGAAATGAAAAAGTACAGTTATATTTTTATTAATTTTTTACCATCCGGCTAGTTTACTCGCTGCTTGTTTACTAGCTTCTTTTAAAGAAAATGAAAAAGTCCAGTTAATTTTCTATTAATATTCTACTATTTAAATATATTTAACATAAATTCATTTTCAATTTTTATTTTGAAAACCAGAATTTACAAATTTTTAAAAAACAAAAATTTTAATTTTCCACTTTCACGCTAGTTTACTCGCTGCTTGTTTACTCGCTGCTAGTTTACTAGCAGCTTTTAATGAAAATGAAAAAGTACAGTTATATTTTATTAATTTTCTACCATCACGCTAGTTTACTCGCTGCTTGTTTACTCGCTGCTAGTTTACTAGCAGCTTTTAATGAAAACGAAAAAGTACAGTTATATTTTTATTAATTTTCTACCATCACGCTAGTTTACTCGCTGCTTGTTTACTCGCTGCTAGTTTACTAGCTTATTCTAATGAAAACGAAAAAATCCAGTTATATTTTTATTAATTTTCTACCATCACGCTAGTTTACTCGATGCTAGTTTACTCGCTGCTTGTTTAATAGCTTCTGCTAATGAAAACCAAAAAGTCCAGTTATATATCTATTAATATTCTACTATTTAAAAATATTTAACATTAATTAATTTTTAAATTTTTTTTGAAAACCAGAATTTATGAATTTTTGAAAAACAAAAATTTTAATTTTCTATCATCATGCTAGTTTACTCGCTGCTAGTTGACTATCTTCTTTTATTGAAAATGCAAAAGTCCAGTTATAATTTTATTAATTTTCTACCATCACGCTAGTTCACTCGCTGCTTGTTTACTCACTGCTAGTTTACTAGCTTCTTTTAATGAAAATGAAAAAGTACAGTTATAATTTTATTAATTTTCTACCATTACCCTAGTTTACTCGCTGCTTGTTTACTTGCTGCTAGTTTACTATCTTCTTTTAATGAAAACGAAAAAGTACAGTTATATTTTTATTAATTTTCTACCATCACGCTGGTTTACTCGCTGCTAGTTTACTAGCTGCTTTTAATGAAAATGAAAAAGTACAAATAATTTTATTAATTTTCTACCATTACCCTAGTTTACTCGCTGCTTGTTTACTTGCTGCTAGTTTACTAGCTTCTTTTAATGAAAACGAAAAAGTACAGTTATATTTTTATTAATTTTCTACCATCACGCTAGTTTACTCGCTGCTTGTTTACTCGCTGCTAGTTTACTAGCTTCTTTCAAGGAAAACAAAAAACTCCAGTTATATTTCTATTAATATTCTACTATTTAAAAATATTTAACATTAATTAATTTTTAAATTTTATTTGAAATGAGAATTTACAAATTTTTGAAAAATAAAAATTTAATTTTCTATCATCATGCTAGTTTACTCGCTGCTTGTTTACTCGCTGCTAGTTTACTAGCTTCTTTTAATGAAAATGAAAAAGTACAGTTATAATTTTATTAATTTTCCACCATCACGTTAGTTAACTCGCTGCTTGTTTACTTGCTGCTAGTTTACTAGCTTCATTTAATGAAAATGAAAAAGTACAGTTATATTTTTATCAATTTCTACCATCGCGCTAGTTTACTCGCAGCTTGTTTACTAGCTACTTATAATGAAAAAAAAAACTCTAGTTATACTTCTATAAATATTCTACTATTTACAAATATTTAACATAAATTAATTTTCAAATTTTATATTGAAAACCAGAATTTACAAATTTAAAAAAAAAAAAATTTTAATTTTTTACCATCACGCTAGTTTAATTGCTGCTTGTTTACTAGATTCTTTTAAAGAAAAGGAAAAAGTCCAGTTAATTTTCTATTAATATTCTACTATTTAAATATATTTAACATAAATTCATTTTCAATTTTTATATTGAAAACCAGAATTTACAAATTTTTGAAAAACAAAAATTTTAATTTTCTATCATCATGCTAGTTTACTCGCTGCTTGTTTACTCGCTGCTAGTTAACCAGCTTCTTTTATTGAAAATGCAAAAGTCCATTTATAATTTTATTAATTTTCTACCATCACGCTAGTTCACTCGCTGCTTGTTTACTTGCTGCTAGTTTACTAGCTTCTTCTAATGAAAATGAAAAAGTACAGTTATAATTTTATTTTTCTACCATTACCCTAGTTTACTCGCTGCTTGTTTACTTGCTGCTAGTTTACTAGCTTCTTTTAATGAAAACGAAAAAGTACAGTTATATTTTTATTAATTTTCTACCATCACGCTGGTTTACTTGCTGCTAGTTTACTAGCTCTTTTAATGAAAACGAAAAAGTACAGTTATATTTTTATTAATTTTCTACCATCACGCTAGTTTACTCGCTGCTTGTTTACTCGCTGCTAGTTTACTAGCTTCTTTCAATGAAAACAAAAAACTCCAGTTATATTTCTATTAATATTCTACTATTTAAAAATATTTAACATTATTTAATTTTTAAATTTATTTTGAAAATGAGAATTTACAAATTTTTGAAAAATAAAAATTTTAATTTTCTATCATCATGCTAGTTTACTCGCTGCTTGTTTACTCGCTGCTAGTTTACTAGCTTCTTTTAATGAAAATGAAAAAGTACAGTTATAATTTTATTAATTTTCTACCATCACGTTAGTTAACTCGCTGCTTGTTTACTTGCTGCTAGTTTACTAGCTTCATTTAATGAAAATGAAAA
>WOFM01001414.1:0-90675 GCA_011428145.1 Ericerus pela | reverse complement strand
TGCATAATGAACTGGTTGGTTTTCGACAAGCTTCTTGCGCCTGCCTACTCTACTACTCATTTCCTCATTTCTTATTGTTCCGGTGTACCACCTGTAGTTTTTGTGCAATGTAGAAATGCCTTTTGATTAAAGTTTCTTTTCAATGGGGGCTTCACTCTTCAACCGTTTTTTTTAACAACCCACCTTATCAACCACCTAGGTAAAGTATACAAAAAAGGCATAAAAGAAAAAAACCAACCTCACCCCATAGTTTTTAAAACAGGTCAGCCAAGTTTGATATAAACAAAGATACAACTGGCAAGACAAATGACACCACCAGTTCCATTGCCTCTACTTCATTCTCTATTGGTTATTGATTCCACTAATTTAAATTATGAGAGGATGGCGAAAGCAACTTCGGGTATATTTATCCAGAGCCACGCATGAGCATTAACATGTTCTTTGAAATAAATTTTATTAATTATGCATTATAAAAATAAATAGGTAATTTTTATTACATCAAACGTAAAAAATTGGCATCAAAATTAAATTTAACCTGCAAATAAAATAAAGTGCAAAATAATTAAAGACCAAAAATTGATCACAATAAAAATCAAAGCAGTCTCAACTGGAAACAAATTCACCAAAGATCGCATAGTCGAATCTATCGTTACAAATATTGAAATTTGCCTGTCAAGGTTCAAATCTTTCAAAGTGCTGCAACAATCATGAGAAACTAAATGTTCAACATTCTACTATTTCCATGCAAGATGAAAACTGGGGAAATAAAACCACTCCAAACGCTAGTGCCTTCAAACCAAATCACTAGATCACAGTACTACCAAACAGTAGTTTACTCAATCTTTGAAAAACTATTAATTCTCAAATGACAGAATGAAAAATTAAAATAATAAAATAATAATATGGAATTATCAAAAAAAAAAGAAAAAAAAAGGAAGAAACATTCTATAAAAGTTGAACAGTAAAATAGAAATGGAACCTCTAACCTTGAGCATGTGAAGCAGGCATTCACCCGCAGAGCTATGGTTGTGGTTGGTGGAATAAGAGATATTTATACTAATCACATACTGTTACCTGGCATTTAAAAGAGAGAGAAGAAATATGTCAAATGCACACGCGTGTCTCCTAAGAAATATACCACAAGGTATTTTTGTGATCCTCTTGTTTTAAATTAGAATAAGTTTTGACAAATTTTTGGTGCTCTCAGAGATGGGCAAGTAGGTCTGACAAAACTAGACCCAATGACATTACAGGACACAAAATTGATTTGGTCTTATGAATGCGACCAAACTATATGATTTTAAAGATTCTGACCTCACCTAAACATCCTCTAAACTTATTACTTCACCAAGTATAACAATACAAAAAAATAGAAAAAAATTGCTCTCACAATAGAGGCATTGTCAGAATTTGAAGTCAGCATAATTGGAGTGAAAAGCATGAGTTCTATGTGCCTCAGCTATTGACTCAAATTCCCTCAACAATGAGGATACCCAATAATATGAATGAAGATATTATACATATTTATGTATAAATAATATTATAAAATGAGGAATCGAGTAAGCAGGTGGAAGACACATAGATACTTGTTTATTACGCTTAGTCGATTATGTAATGATATATTTCTACTCATTAACATTTATATTCATATATCGTCACACCAATAAACTGTCATCCACTTTGTACAATGTCTGATGATCAATCTGGTAAACATTAGATTATATTGCTCTTTCATTTGTACATACACTTTTCATTCACACCATATTCACATACAACCTTCAATAGTCCGTCAAATTTGTTGACACATTATTTATCATGTACATATATATTTCAGAACTGTCTCAAATCATCTAGAAGAACTACTTTGTCTAAGCCACATAATTATGAGTAGGATAATCGATCATTTCCTTAGTCAACTATGGCATCATCGTACTATGTTCATATCACACCACCATCATGTCATCGTATATATTCATCCTCTATCGAATTTGTCATTAATCATATTATAATTGTAACTCAAATGAAGAATCACTTCTATAATAACCACAGAAAGGTTAAGTTCTTATATAATCATAGCTAGGTTAACTACCTACTTGAGTTACCTAGTCTATTGTAACCAGTAAAAGTTAAAGGGCTCAATAGTCTGAGTCTGCAACTTGTATTTGAACTTTGTAATAAGTAAATGTTTGTTATTTGAAGCCATTAAATGTCGATTGGAAACTTTTAAAATATTTCAAGTTTATCAATCACTTTTAGTCTAAAGTTACCATCACAGGTTACCATACAATAATAAGGGGAGAAATGAGAATCAATGATATTGGTGTCTTTCAAGCAAAGGAAGGTTGAGAATTGGCATACATAAAGAAGACTGGAAAGGACAGGTGTACTAGTCTGCCATTATGCGATCATTCATGTAGGGTTTTTTCAGTAACCTTGGCATTGAGACAGAGCTTGACAGAATTGAAATTAACAGAGAAATTAACATCACATGATAAGTGTGGGTGTGTGTGTGTATAAATATAGCACACCACACAATGATGGAAGGAGGTATGTGTTCTTTATTGACTTATGTATGTGAACCCAGCTCATTATTAAAATTGGTTAAAGAGGTGAAATGAATAAACATGAGTGTAAAAAGTAAGTTTGTGGACTATACATCCACTGGCCCACTAGGTGATTGACAAGTGTGTAATACACTCGTTTGTCTCAATCACCCATCCCCACAATGAGCACACCTTTTGAAAAACTAGAGGAATTATCTGTAACATATATTTTTGTCTATTTTTAGAAATGACAAACATATTTGTCCACACATTTTCAAATACCAAAAACAAAGATATTTATCAACAATAATGATCCTATAACTCTTTATAAACAACCACTAAATTACCCGTATTTGATTTTATGAATATAGATATACTTTCTGTATATTCATGACCTAATTGTGACTGTCCTTCGAGTACTCGACGAGTCAGCACAACCCTATAATAACAACACCCTACCTCACTTTACCTATCCAACATGTACGTTTTCATACCCTGAACGAGTATATAATCCCTCAATTCAGTGGAATTAAACACAGTTCCTCGACAGCTACTTCTAAGTACCTGGAACCTCTCTTGTAGAAGTCTCTAGTGAACAGATAGTCTTGCTTGTTGAATTGTGATTGTATATGTATAAATATTAACGTATGTTTATGTACTATGATGTACAAATTATTATTTTATTAAATGTGTAAACTCACTCGTGTGTTTTAAAATATTATTGAGTCTCTATCAAATGTTAAGGTCCACAATAGTCTGTGGATGATAAACTTGAATCTAGTCTAGAAGTATTACTGCTTTTCAAGTAGGTGATATTTTGTGTTTGGTGTAATACTGAAAGTGGTTCTAATTAGATACATTACCACCTCTTTTGGCCGTTACAGTATCTATAACAGAAACTATAAAAGATAATTAAATACGAATTTGAGTTTCCAACTTCATTTATTAATATTTTAGTAATACTTTTTTTATTGATAAAACTTCATTCTCAAATAAATCCGGGCTCAAATTTTAACCAATTATTTCAGAATCCCATGTTACCAAGAATACAATTAAAACGAAGGGCCTCTTGACATTGCAATACAAAACTGCTGCATAATGCAGTGCAGCAAAATATATCGTAAATTCTTGCGCCGTAAATACGAAAAGAGATGCTTCAAGCAACACATGGAATTTTCTTCACACCAGAAATTTTTCGTTTTACATTTTTGTCGGAAACTAAACTCCAATCAGAGCTGCTCCTACATATGGACTAGGTTTATGGGAAAATTTCAACCCGATCTCATCTGCAGTTTTTTCAGGATCCTAAAAAAACTACTCTTCCAGTTTTCTTAGAAACTACAGAGCAAAGAGGGAATAAAGTCCTATTATATTTGTTTCTATATGAGGACTATTTTTCTTGAAAATTTCAGACTTATTCCTCTCGTACTTTTTCTGAAACCGTGAACATAAAATTTGGGCAGTAGTCTACATACTTACATACCCATACTATACATAATAAATACCTGTATCAGTTAATTGTACCTACGTAATATTTTTTATATTTAACTGGCAGTTATGTCCGTCTTCGCCAGACTATGGAGTGTGAAGATCCAAATGTTTTAAAATTGAACCGAAAAGTGAACACTAACACAACATAACTCATTAGAGCAAAGTAAATATGCCTCTATGTTCATCCATAAGTAGTACAGAATTGCTCAAATGATCCTGAGGAAATTTGCAGGATTTATTTTTTTTAAATATCGGAAAATGTAGGTTCGACACCTCGAAAAACATTGAAAATTATGTATTATGCAATAAAGTGTGAAAAATTGGCTTTTTTGAGCCTCTAGTTGTATGGATCAAATGGAAAAGTTACGTCAAATTCGAATTCAGTGCCTTGAAAATCATTATCAACGATGCATTAAACGATAAATTATGAAAAGTCAAAATTTTCCCCTACTTTGAATCCAAAGTTCTGAAAAATGAATATTTTCAGTTCGAAAAGCTGCTGAAAAATATAACGTCAAATTCCAAACACTATAGCCAACTGCGTATTTTTAGTCCTCAGTGTTCTAATGCTTGAAGGGAGAGCCCCTCAAGTGGTACCTAATTAAACTGTTTCCACCGCCCAAATTGAAGCTAAATGTTGCACCATTCGATTGAAATTTTTAGTTTTGAGAAAGTTCGAAAAATTCGTAATTTATGAGAAAAATTCCAAAAAATGTCTCGCTGAAGGGAGCCTCTCCCCTACCTACATATGGTTTGTTTCTTACTGACGGTTTTAGAAATACGTTGTATCATTACTCCAGCTAGAATAACAGGGGTCGTGTGTTCGTGTCAAAAAGGTTTAGTTTTTTTTCGGCTGATTACCACCAAAAGAGCAATCATTAAGGGTTTGAATGCTGTTGTATCTATATTGCGTTAGTGTTTATTCACGCTCCGACAGAGGGATGATATACAAATGCATCGAGCAAACAATACCCTCGCACTTTTTTTTTTAAGCATGTCAATAAGCAACGTATAATTTTTACACCCTCTAAATCGACTATCTCATTTCCGATAAAATATATCAACTACGGCAGCAAATACGTATATAGCTGTTTCAAAAGTCGAACGTATTGGTACAGTGATAGGGGTGGTTTAAAATTTGGTTGGGACTTTCGAAATTGATGTTGAACTGATGAGAATTTTGATTGATATCAGACTTTCCATTTTTGAGAGGAATTTTTTTTTTTCTGACTCGTTCTCATTAATATGACTAGGTAGGATTCGCGGATCACAAGAGGACGCCCTCACCATAACTGAAGCTAAATGAGTTATTCACAACAACTCTATCCTCCCAAAAAATGTACCTGGGCCACATCATACATGTTAGAATATTGAAATTTTGCATTTTAATGAACAAATTCGAGGATGAAGTACTTAATAAAATGGTAAAAAAAATTTTTAAATAACCTTTTTTGGATTACTGATGGCAAAGTGAGTGGTTCAATCCAGAAATTAAGTTTAAATTTGAATTCAGTGCCTCAAAAAACATTAACGAAGATGTATCACTTAATTTTTTAAGAAAAAATCATCCTTAACCCTTTTTGGGGTCACTGAGGATAAAATGAGTGGTTGAATCCAATTAAATTTGAACTCAGCGCCTCTAAAAGCATTACCAACGATGTATCACTTAATTTTTTAAGAAAAAATCATCCTAACCCTTTCTTGAGGTCACAAAGGGCCCAGTGAGTAGTTTCATTCAAAAGTGAAAATTTGAACTCAACACCTAAAAAAACATAATGGACGATGTATTACTCAATTTTTAAGAAAAAAATATTTTAAACTTTCGTCTATCAAATTCGGAATCTGAAATAAAAAATAGAAATTTTCCAAAAATAAACGGTTGTGATATGATGGTTCAAATTTCGGTAGAGGAACAGATTTTTTTGATGTATAAACATCTTAGCGCTCGTCTATGGTAGGGGCTATAACAAGAATTTGGATTATCAAATTTGTGTAACTTATACGTCTTACAATATTGTAATTCTCATTTGTGCGTGTTAGTTGACTTGTAGGTGTGTGGTCGTGGGCATGTGCTACGTGCACACTTACAACCACACCATTATGTTTACCTATCAATCCTTCATGAGTCGCCACCAGAAGTCACGCCTGTTTTTTTAAACAGATGGAATTTAAAAAATCAGGCTTCCTCATAACATCGGGCTCAACTTGAAATAGTTGTTTCAGAATTTCAGTAATTTTTGGTTCAGGAATCTATAAAAAATAGCGTCACCATAAAAGTTGTTCTGTGAGTGGGTACATAAGGAAGTTTCGCTCGCTTCAACGAAAAATTCAAAATAACTGCATTTTTTCTAGGATAATTCTTTCGATTCCCACGTGGCTGAACCCTTTGATTGATTATCGCTAAAAATAATTTTACTCGAAATTTACTATGCCGGATGGTAGCCTACGGCTATACATACCAAATTTTGGCCCTATTGTACTACAAAATTGCGATCTCTGTCACCGTCCTTACAAAATTGAATACGTAGAGGAAGGTACTATAAGAGTACACATTTAGTTTTTGAAGATTAATTATTTGATAATTACATAAGTTCGAGAACTCAAAATTTCAAGGAATGTATACCCAACCCTTGGCAATAATTTACCTAAATTACAAATGTGGGGGGATAGTAGGGGATGAGTAGTGGTACCATTGGTACAAAAAGTCAA
Organism: Ericerus pela; assembly: GCA_011428145.1. Taxonomy (NCBI): domain Eukaryota; kingdom Metazoa; phylum Arthropoda; class Insecta; order Hemiptera; family Coccidae; genus Ericerus; species Ericerus pela. The sequence continues at coordinate 83,932 of WOFM01001414.1, read as the reverse complement.
ATGCGTACTCTTACATTCCATTGAATGTAAGAGTACGCACTTTTTTGTTAATGCATTTATTGATAAAAAAATCTAAAATTTTTCAAAATTATGACACATTTTATTATCTACACGACTTACATTTATATATGGAGGCTTTGTCAACTCCTGTTCTGCGTGAGTGGGCCCAATTTCTACACAGCCAGCACCTATATCACATCTCATTATTATTTCCAACTCTTTTACATTCAGAACACACATCTTTATCATCTAAAGACAGCTCAATACCCTGATAATCTTTTATTCTTCTTTGCCTTTTTTGCCTTTAAAAACTTAGTTTTCACTCTTTTCCTCTTAACTACACGATCATTCTTCTCATTCTTCCTCTTTTCATTCTTCTTTTCTAACCTCTTAAGCCTATGTTCCACCTTCTTCTTCTCTTCATTATAACATTACTAACCAATTAGTTATAAATGTTTCAATATATTATATTAAGCTGATAAGGATCTGGTAATTCCGCTTCAAATCAAAGTGCGTACTCTTACATTCGATCAAATTATTTTTCTTAATTAGCTATTATTAAATGAAGAACATTCGAAACAGGCAACTAAAATATATAATTTCGAAGTTAATAAAATGTAGATTTCAATTATGTAATTACATACCAGCTCATCTTTCTTCTGTTTCTTTCATTTCTTATGAGACAATCTGATAAAATTACATTTGTTTGGTGAAAAACAGAATAATAATCGAAAAACGGCCTTAAACTGTTTTCAGACCTAGTATATTTGCTACCTGAACACTCTGACATCATCATCAATGCTGCCACTTATTCCATAGTTGAGAAATAGTGAGTGCGTACTCTTACATGACTTTTCCCTACCTATCATTTTGACCCAAAATAACCCATGTTAAGGATCCTGTATGAAAAAAGTTAGAGAGGTATAACCTAGCAATTAACTCTCTGGAAAACGTGGTTTAAAATTTTGGAGACTAAGATGCAATACATTCAACTTTCTCCTGGACTGGAAAAGTTTGTTGTTTTTTTTTGCGCATTTTTGGCGCAGTAAGTGTTGCAAAGTTCCACAAAAAACACGCCCTCGTGCCACGTCTACTTTCTTTCCCACAGTGGAAGAACGAAAGAGGGTTGTTGCATGTTTTCATCATCCTCTTAAGTAAGATCCTAGAGATCTGAATACGTGCATGATTGTCGGGAGACTGTTTGGTTTAACCTAAACATAAGAGAAAACGTACCCTTTTACGTTTTTCTGTTCTCCTTAAAAAATTTATCGAACTTTTTCAGCCTTTTTTTTTTTCACGTTTCAGCGACGTTTTCGTACTCGGTTAAAATAAAATGCGTAGAAAAACGATAAATTCGTGGAGGCGAGTGAAGAAAAAAAAAGAAGCGAAAAACAAAATTCAAAATATAAGGTACCAACCTACAAGAAAATAATCGTTTTCGTTAAAAGATAATAAACGGTGAGAATCGCAGAAGTTTGGCTATCGTGACACCGTCGTACCCGAAATTGCTGGCAGCAACAATAACAATGCTATGGTGGCGCAATGTAGAAGAGAAAGGGCACGAGGTTATGGAGAAGTAAGAAGCAGCAGCGGCGGCGGCGGCGACGGTAGTTGTTCAAGTCGGTGTAAACAGGACGTTAGAAGGGTGCGGTGATGGCGGCGGTAGGGAGGAAAGTGAACTTTCTAAACTACTTCGTTATTGTTAAGATAAAGTTACAGTAAAGCTCCCTGCTGCGTCAAATTGACGTTATCAAATTACGAAAGTGATAAAGTCCTATTAGGAGTGTCTACACCCTTCTCCATGTTGAGAAGAAAAAGATAGGAAAAAAAAAAGAAGGCTAATGTAAAATAGGGGGGGTGAGAGAAAGAAACAAAAACAAAAAAAAAGAACTGAAGAAAATGACGAAAAACAAAAAGTAAAGTACAAGAAAAACAAAGAAAACAGAAGGGAAACAAAAAAAAAAAAAAAGAAAAAAGGATAAAAAGAAAAAGATATCGAGTAAGGACGTTTCCGGCAGACGCCCACCAATCAGGCATAGAGTTACTATAGAAACGATCAATTGTTGGCGTCGGCGTTTTCTGTGCTCCTTCGAATTTTCGTCGTCATCGTCGAATTGCTCTTTCTCGCACCTCCTACTCACCCCTATCGTGTATCCTGCGTACCTATTCCTTAAACGGTGATAAATTATAGGTTAATGTTCCAGGAGTAAAAGACGAATTCCAAATCGTTTATCTGTAGCCGTGTATACGAGAAGATGAGCGAAATTTGGCTAAGCTTTATATCACTTTTTTCAAAACATTTAGCCGATTTTTTGGGTCAAGGGAAATATTACGACTGGAAAGGAGGAGAGGCTGCGATTGCGTATTTTTTAAAAAAGAAGTTACGCCTGATGTTTGGGTACAGAAACACTATCCGCACGCAATAATAATGGAGTGGTAGACGTGTAACGAAACTCATTGTCAAGCTGTATGTCACTGACCATCTTTACAATATAGCTACAGTTCACACCTTACGCAGGCAGCAAATAACTCAATGTTCTCAATCTCCATCTCCAGCTGACTTGAAGATTACACGCGCGTATTGGCTCAACCGTCGAAGAATGTGTGCGCTGTGTATGGTGAGTGCGTGAGTGCGTGACGAGACATTAGTCCAAAACGGTTTTCATGTAATATAATATGTACTTCGGCTCATGTTTGTGTCTACGAGTGTCTGACACAATATTTAATAAACATAGGAACCGATATCTTACGAGGCTATAGCCCAGCGAAATAAAATTCTGATTTCTAAATGAGAATAGGGTTAAAGAATTAGTGAGTAATGGGTACCTACCTGGAATTATTCAATAAGGATGACGAAATCAGCTAATGAATGTGTATGAAGTTCGACAATCATTATTGAACTGTCGGCTTTAGATGTGACAAAAATTCGCGTTAGTCAATGAGTGTTGAAGAAAAAATTAAGGGTTACTTTATTCATTGCAGTTTAGTTTTGAGTCGGTACTTTTAAAAATTTTTTAACATCCAAGTTTCCGGAATTGGAAAAATAAATCCTTTTTTCATTGATTCATTTTCAAATGTTAACGAATATAGTGGTGCATTTGTGGAAGGGATTTGAGAAGTGTGTAACGTTCTATTTTTAAATAGGACGAACATATTCGGCTACACAGTCTCGAATACCAAAAATGTGGGTATTCATCAATAATCAAAACATCCTATAGTTTTTTGTAAACAACCACAAAATTACCCTATTTAATTTTATGAATATAGATATATTGTCTTCATATTCATAAGCTAATTATGCCTGTCCCTCGATTATATCGCGAGTCAGCACATCCCTATAATAACATGTCCCTACCTCACTTAGCCTATCCATCACATACACTTACATACCCTGAACGGGTATGTAAACCCTTGATTTGAAGGAATCATTACACAGTGCTACCAGTTAGCTTTCTAATAGTCAGTCTTTGTCTAAAGGGTTTAATCCCAATGTTCAACCTAGTTTATAATATTTGATATATTATTTAATGTACTTGTGTCGCACAAATTATTATTTTATTAAAACTGCTAAATCAATCTTTGTGTTTGAAATATTATTATAGTCTCTCAAATACGTTAAGGTCCACAATAGATGTGGATGATAAATTAACTCTTTAAAATTATTATAGAGATATTAATGCTTTTCCAGTGTTAAATATCTCGTGTATGGTGTAACAATGAGAGTGGTCAAAACCATTAACAACACAACCTCTTTTTGCCGTTACAGAGTGGGAATTAACAAAGAAAATCATAAACATTTTTTTTGCAGTTCCCTCACCTACCCCTCAAATTTAAAACCATATTTGAGCAAACAAAACAAACGTTAATAACTCCAATTGTCAAGTAACTCAAAATAAAAAATTTTAAATAATGTACATTTGGTTCCAAAATTTCAGATACAATCCCCCTCCCCAAAATATAGATAAATAAATAAATACATATATTTAATAAAATTTAATCTCAATTTTTGTATATATTTATCCACAATTTTTGCAACATTCACAACATTTCAATTTTGAGAAAAAAACTGCTTCTCACATCACAATATCTCAGCTGTTATTTGAGATTTTTTTATTACCATTAGTTATTCAGAAATAAGACATTAAATAACTGAAAATTAATGAGAAATTTTCCGTTTTTTAAATTGTTCTTCGTTTCAAAAACTAATAATGTTAAAATAAATTTACAGTAGTGACCTTCCTTATTTTTCAACGAGATCAGTTAATTTCCATCATCAGTTATCACCTAAAACGAAGTAATTGCAAGCTAATAGCAAAAGAAAATACCAAAACAAAATGTTCCACTTTTTCCATTATTTTACAATTATTTTATGGTTTATTTTTAAAAATCTGACAATGATAAACAAATGAATTTGGTTTTGGATTTGAGAAAATTTTCTCTTCTTTCAAACAGTATCAATTTTAGCTTTCTATTTCTAATAGCCACTGAGGAATCTCGAGATGAAAGAGGAAAGGTTTTTTTCAAAATTCAAATGTTGAGAATGTTGCAAAAATTGTGGATAATTATACCAAAATTGGGATCCCAATGGATAAGAAACTGTACTGTTAAATAAAACCCTCATTAGGGTGTGAGTTCACTTCCCCATATCTCCTTAAAAATTTGAGAGTATTTTTTTTTTTACTTTCTTTTCCTATTCATGTAATATAAAAAAACAAAAAACAAAAGAAAACAAAAAAAAATTAATAAGTATAAAACATTTATGACGAAGCGATTACATCATACTATAAATTTTTACTACTGTACAACACCTTGAAAATTTTAACCAAGTGAGAGTGATCCAAAACTGATAGTTTACTTTATGTCCATGATAATTCTCACTATCACTAAAAAAATCCTAATAAAATAGACAAAATAGCTGTAAACGTATTTATCCACTTCTCTTTCCCTCACAACCTCCGGTATGTCATGATTTTAGACATACACTTCTTGGTTAAACATAACTTTAATTTGTCAATTGCAGCGAGTCAAAAGCATTGGTTGGTGGTTTTGGTAATTTAGTGGTTACTTTTTTTTAATGTGATAACATTTTTATTTTCTATATGAGAACTGTTTTCTAATTTGATGTTTCTTTATTTTCCTATTTTTTCTCACACATCAATAAAATATCAATATTGGTTTGCATGCATTTTCCATTTAACATCGAAAAATATAGATTTTTTTATATATCGAATTTTTATAAATCAGATCGATATTTATTTACATGTAATTCCCATTTAACATCGAAATTGAATTTTTATCAATATATTAAGTACCTAGCTAAAATATTTACTGGAATTTTTCTAAGGTTTATCAGTGAATGAGAATGAGTGAATAGCGATTTGAATTATTTTTAATATTAATGATTTTAAAGTGTTCTTAGTTGTTTTTTTGATAATGTTTTCAAATTACAAAATTATAAGTATTCATCTTTATATTCATTTGAATTTCAATAAGTATAATCTGAAATAATATGTTTATTGTGTTATCAATCTTTGCAGTATCCAGAGGTTTTCTATGTTTCATCTACAAATTTGATACGGTAACTAACTTAATTTATCTTCGTAAATATAACGCCAATGATATTCGCAAATGAATTCATCCATCAATGCAATCTTGATTCGCTGATGAATTATATCATTAAATTGAAGGAAAGTCAATCAGAATCGAGTAGAATAGAATCTATCGACGAATTCTACTCAATTCACCGATGAATTATTTCACTATAAATTAAAGGAAAATTGGTCGGTGAATCGAGTAGAATCCATCGATGGATTCTACTCGATTCACCAATTGACTTTCCTATAAGTACCTAACTTGATGAAATAATTTATTGGCAAAAGTAAAACCCATCCATTGATTATACACCATTCATCGATAATTATTAAAATCTATTTAATATTGATCATTTTATGAATTTTTTTTATTCTTACAGAAAAATGAAACTTCAATTTTACATTAATTCTATGTTTACCTTGGAACTGACGGACATAAGATACCATTTTAGTTACAGTTTCACAGTAGATTTTCCATAGATTTCCCATGAAATATCGACATTTTGTCAATACATATATTGAAATAGTAGCCGAGGATTATCCCACTGTCATTTAAAGTCAGATAATATGAAAATTTTATCACATTAATTGTAATCAGCTTCAGCCACTGATACTGACCACAAGTTTTTTTTTTTTTTGGGATGACGCCTCTGTTGTCCATTATTTAGAATCTTAAATCTTAGCACCTCCCTGCATGTCATTACCCCAATAATTCCTTCTTGCTTCGATATTATACAATTCTCTTCAATGATACCGAAGTATCACAATGGGTTAAACATGAAAAGTCCACTTGCAACTTCCTAAATTGATCTCACACCATCCACAAGGGTAGGTCTTCCGCTTTGGAAACCAACGCTTTAGGGAATATCGCCTGTTAAAATGGAGAAACCTGCGGAATAAAGATGTACAGATTCGTGAGAACGGAGGAATATTACGAGCCGAGGCATCAATAGTCTTATTACCTTAAACTCCTTACGACCTATAGATATAGGGTCCAGAAAAAATTAATTTTAAACGAGAAATTTCATGACGATAGGTGAGCTGACCGGATAGTCTAGGCTAGGCTCTTTACACCCAGGTAAGCGCACGTCATGATGGTTGTGATGATGATGATGATGATGATGATGATGATGATAATGAATCGACATTTTGAATTTTTCCATTAAATTGTTTATATTCAAGAATTATTCGAAAACCTGAGGTGGTTGATGATAACGAAGAAATTCAAAATGACGGCTCATTATCATCATCACAATGTAAACACTAGTGGGTATAAAGAGTCTTAATCATATGGTAACCTGAAAACTACCCCGGTTAACTGAATTAAAATACAAATTAAGCAAATTCAGTTTTGTTGTTTTAGAATTATTGGAAGCCTGGAAAGTAAGTAAGTAGGCCTTTTACAATGACTAACAGTTCAAATTCAATAAAATCTATGGCCCCATTATAAAATTTAAATTGTTCATTCGCCACAGTTTAAGGATAATTACTAACATGTTCTGTATTTCAGAATACCAAGTAGGTCTAAAAGAAAAACTTGTTCTAAACAATTTAGTGCAATTTTAATTTATTTTGTCAATATAAGGCAGTCTTTTTTTTTTTTTTTTTTTTTTTCATAATTTTCATCTGGAATTTTTTACTAAAGGAACTTTATAATGTTCTAAATATAATTATGAGAAGAAAAGTCCGTAGGATCGAGTAGTGATAGAAATCCGAATTTCGTAACTCCCAGGAGTGCATAAATTTTATTGTTATTGTTTTGGAGGGATTATTAGCAGTTCATTTGGTTTTTACCATTCCAGTTGAGGTTGAGCTGGTAGGTAATGCAGTTTTTATAACATATGTTTATAAACTTTATTTTTATACCCACTTCGACGATGTATAAAACAGGCAATTTTAACAGGGCCGTAACTGGATACGAGCAACCCGAGAATTTTCCCGTGTGGCAAAATGCAAGGGTAGCATTCTAATTTCACCAGCAAAAAAAAACAAAAAAAAAAACACGTAAATTTGATACATCGAAAGCGATGATGTGCTTTTAAACAAGTCTTATAGAGGTAATGAAAAGGTGTCAAAAAGTTTGTATGCCCAGGGTGACTTGTTACAGCCCTGAATTTTTGAACCATTTAAGACCAATGTATAAAGTACTTACTTTATACATCGTTTTGGGCGCATACGTTATTTTATACACTGGTACTAATTACTTATCTACTTCTGAAACAAAGTCTAATATTGTCATTTTTTAATTTTTTTTTTTGTAAAAATTTCTTTACTATGTGTATTTTAACATTGGAATACTATGTTCACAGGCCAGCACCATAGCCACTACATCACAAAATTAGATTGAAATATAGGGAATAGTTTACACTTATGTTTCCCATTTGCAAAAATATTCATTTATCTTAATTTTTTGTTTTTTTGTATTTTAAGGAGGAGAGGGTGTTTCAAAAAGTAGTGTGTGATACACGTGTATATAGTAGTTGATTGATACCATATGATTTGCATCACTCGCTTTTGGCTCATCCTACAAGAATCACACTCTGATCAAAATCACCTACTTTATACACTTGTATCACAAATAACTAATTTTGTATGGTCTCATAAATTTTTTCAATACCAGATTTTGAGTCACCAAGAGTTGAAAAAATTACCTACAGATGAAAACAATTTCGAGGTGGCATAGTATCGAAAAGTATGGGTACTATCGATATCGATTTTTTTTTGTAATAGTTTTTCTTCTATATTTTATTTGATAATTTAACCAAATTTTCCAATTGTTGCCCTTTTTTATTTATTTTTCTTTACAACCAAATCACTTGTTTTTAGAATTTTTTGTCTATGTTTCATTGGTATAGTAACAGTGGGGTAAGCTGGTTCACTTACCCCATTGAAATATTTGGAAAAGGGGCAAAACGAGGCAAAAAGTGAGAATCAGAGAAAAATAAAATCAAGTGATGTGGGCGACATTCCGATAAATTATTTTTTCATTAGGATGTACGATGTTATGATGTTATTATTTTTAAGTAGGTTTCTATGAAAATCTACTTATTAATAATTTGGATGCTTATTTTTGTTTTTATTTTAGAATAAACTGCTTAATTTTTAATTTTTAACCTATAGTTACGTAATTTGAAACAAACATCAAATCTAACTTCTTGTAATACTTACGCTAGCAATATAGAAGTTTGGATTGGTCGGATGATACTTCCATCAAGTTAGTTTTTTTTTTCGATTTCAAAAGAGAGGTAGGTAGTGATTTTAAACTATTTAGTTTTAGATCAACAGTTACCAAATTTTATATAATCATCAATTATGATCTATTACAAATGTCTTAGCATCTAATATTCTATTTTTTAAAAACCCTTTCTTTCTAACGGAGCTGCCAGTGCGTTGGAATTTTTTTCAGCCTAAGATGACAACATGGAATGCATATGTTCATACTTAAATTTAAATTTTCAAAAATTAATGGGGGGAGGCGCCTACAAAATTCCTTTGCCACAGTGAAAAAAAAAAGCCTACCTAATTACACCCATGGTGTGTTTAAGCAAAAGTAATGAATCGACCTTATCGATAGTTTTTGAGTATCGATATTAAAACTTTTTGATATTTGCTATCTTTGAAAAAATTATGGTAGATTTGAAATAAGGGTTCAAAATATATGGGATGATGTATAAAATCATAAAATTCAAGAAAAGTTCTACACACAAAGCTTTAGCAGGGCTTAAATATGCAACTCACAAAAAGCTTAATGTGAAATTTGAATTCAACGTCTTAAAAAACGTGTCTTACGACTTGCGGGAACTTCCAACAACTGAAAATAATAATAATGTACCTGTAGTGACATAAAAGAGTCTTGTTGGTACTTGATAAGACCACTTAATGTGTTACACCTTACACGAGTATATCAATATTATACTGAATATCAATACCTTCAAATGTGAATTATTTTAATTGATTTATCATCCACACTCATATGGTGGACCTTAACTTTTCTGGGTTCAATCTTTAAATAAAATATAACAACACAATTGATACTTTAAAATATAATAATTTTGTACATGCAGTACAGGTAATTTTACATAATACAATTTCACGTAATAAGTGATTGAATGAGTTCCTCTAATAATCAGCATCGTGTACACGACAACTTGAGATTATAGACACAATTAGGTACCTACGTATATTGGTGTTCACTGTGATTAATGTAAAATGGGTATTAGTGTGTATGTCTAAATAATAAGAAAAAAGTAGACTCATCATAAAGAAGAAGAAGAGTCTAATTTGTAAACAATGCATTATTGTTAACATAATTTCACATATTTTCATTTTTGTGTACGAATGTATTTGTCAATGAAATTATAGACTAATAAATCCGTTACAGTACCTACCCATGTACAATAGATAGGGCATATGAATTAATTCATCAATAACACCGCAAATCAGATTCATTAATTACCTACGAATCCAGAGCAAAAACTCACTCCTAATTGTTGGAAAACGCCAAATTCGCTGACTTTTCATGGTAAACTATTGAAATCAAATTTTATGATTTTGAAAATTCGAATTCCTCTGGACGCACTTTTTCGCAGAAACCCAGGGTACAGTTCTTATCGAGGTGAGGCCACGGAAACCTGTATTTTCAGGGTTGCTTTTTAGTGTTCATTCAACCCTACTGGTGCGAACGTGGGGCATAGCCAAGATTTCTTTAAAAAAATTTGATGACCTGTTTTCTTTTTGCTCGTCACTTTTGAAAATTTAGAAAGAAATTTAGCATCTACGCATGTACGGAAGTAGCTGTCGCCAACCTATAATTCGTTATCGAAATTTTTTCCAAATTATAAAAGTGACAAGCAGAAGACAGTAAAAAGTCATGAGAGGGCAATCACCCCTTTTGCCACCGATGACAACGTCTTCGGGACCAATTCTGTCGCGTACAAAGTCCAACGAGTTGTCGCATTATAAACTTTTAGCACGGTCTTTCACTCCTTGGCTAAACTGTGGTGGATACTGATACCCTTAATCGTGCCACACGCGAACAGTCGAGTGAGACACGTCATATATGTGTCTCAAGTACGTACGTATACCGTACGTGGAAGGTTGAAAGGGTGAAAAAATAATAATAAAAACGCATAAATATTGTATTAAAAAAATACGCTCTCTTGAACATCGAATTTAATATTATGTAAAATGGTCGCGGAGAAAGATACCCCTCAACGATAATTGTTATCGAACAGATTTCAGGACATGCGGTACACACACACACACACATATATATATATATATACGTACAGTCTGTAGAGTGTCGAGAGGGATAAGTTATTGATAATTTCCTTGTCGTTACGGGCCGTTTGCTTCAGTATGTTTAACATTACTGGTGTACGCTCCACTAAATTAATTCGCCAACTTCGACTTCTTGCGACATTCTTGTATACGCTTCGAATCTTCGTCCACCCTCTTATTACCTACCCCCTTCGTTCTTCTTTCTGTCCTCAGAAACGGATAAGCTTGGTTATTCGACGGTGTATACTCGAATTTATTTTTTCCTTATACAGCAAAATTATAAGTTGAACATAAATCAGAGGATAGTCTGCTAGTCTTGGTGCATGATGGCGCAATAATGTTCCACTCTGACTGCCGAGTGTTTGCATTTTGAGTTCGCGAACTGAGCGTTGCTGGAGTATTTATTCCGCAGAGTGGAAAATATTAGGGGTCCTGCCGCTTATAGTAATGACGTAGAGTAGTGATCGCCAAACATTGGCAGGAACTGAGCTACTTTCAATGTTAGAAGTAGGTTGCGAGCAGCTGCAAGCCAAAACTGTGGATTGAATGGAGAAATAATTTTTTGAACTAGGCTTATCATCAAACGATGAAGGTTAAATCTAATTTGGTACCTATCTGTGAGGATGAAATTTTGAATGCACTTCTGCAAACTACTGCTAGTGTCCGTGAGAGCTGTTGGTAGCTCGTGAGCCACAGTTTGGCATACATTGATCTAGTGCAAGACCAGCTTCACATAGTAGCCTTGGTCTTGGTGTTTGCATAGTCAGTCTTAGTTAGGGAATTAAACGCTCAGTCTTATAACCTTATTTTTAAACGATACTGTTGGTAAATACTTGATTTTAAGTTAGATGAAAAATAATTCTCATAAATACTTCGACTATATACCTAGTACTGGTCCAGTAGAGAACAATTGTTTTAAGAAATACATTCAGGCGCTAAGAAGGCAACCACAGCGTACCTTATGGCGTACTTACCTTTATGTATGCTATGCTTGTGAATTTAAAGGATAACACTTATCAAATTTATTCTACTTTGGTGAACTCAAGCAAAACATAGGAAAGTACGCACAAAGTACACGCTGGTTGCTTACTTTTATGCGGCCATAGCTGTACATTACAAATTACATTTAGCTTATGAAGCTTTACTGGTTCAGTACTATATGTATGTAGTTAAAGCTTAAGTAACCTGTTGGAGTACCTTAATTTTTCACTTAATTGACTAATTTTGACCAAATATATTTCACGTAAACATTTGAAGTAATATTTAAAAATCTAAAACGGTGATTAAGTAGGCTTTTCACTTAAGGGAATTATACTTATTAAGGGCGCTTGAAAAAATTAGTATTGTTTGAATATGTAGCGATGGAGTATACTTGATATTTTGGTCCGGACACCCGATGAAAACCTACTATGTCAGGGGGATTTCACCAGGTCTCGTATATTTTTCAAAGGTTAATAGATTTCTACTCTTTTGTATTTTGATAAGAAAGAGGATAAAATTTATCAACCAGATAATTTCCCTACATCTTATTAAGTTGGAGCTTACGTCATCTTATTCAACTGTAGTTAAAATTACTCTTATACGAATTTCTGAATACTACACATGTTCCAATGTTCAGTGTTCATCTCGAGTTTCTTTTGTTTTTAATATGTTCAATGATTTTCTAACGTCTTTTTATTTTATTTATAATCAAATAACCTCTTGATTAGTATATATTTCTCTATTATTATAATACACGCTAGTTATTGATTATAGACATGGCTAGTTTTATTTACATCGTGTCTTGCTAAAACAGGAATAGGGCAATTAACAGGAGGAAAGTATGATTCTATCAAACTGGTAATTTCAATGATGAGGTGAACTGAGTAAACAGATATCCTGTTTCCAGTCCTAATTCCAACTTCAAAAACAAGGTAAAAATACGGAGATTTTGGTGACACAAATCTGATCTCATAGCTGGCTATCTATCACTACAAACTGCATTAAATTGGACTCTGGTTTGTTATTTTATCATTTACATAATTATGTTTTACCAGTGGTAAGTTTTAGATGTAATTTGTGTCTTGACTTATAGATTTTGATGTGGTGACACGAGGTCACCCCATTTGGCATACCACAGTGAATAGTCTTGGTATTAGTCCTGTTCAGTCCAGTCTTGGTCTCTAGTCTTGCATGGTCAAGTCTTGATTTTAGAACCGTATGTAAGAATGATACTTAAATAAAAATCCGACTTGTATGCAATATTTTATCTATAATTTTCAGTTTTCATCACAATAATAAACGTACAAGCTGTTAATTTGTTTGTTAAAATTATTTCACTAATTATTCACTCATATTTGATGTACATGCGCCACTACCCACATAGCCACCAATAGACATGAAAAAAAATGTTTGTTGCTTCCTCCAAAACAACAAATTCTACAGTATTACCTATAGGTATGCCAGAAAAAATCGAGGACTGGCACAAGCCAAAGTGCCATGGAGTGGCCCTTCAGGGCTTGTAATATACATATAGGAACAGATGAAACTAATAGCCTATACTTGTCACAAAATAAGTTGAGATCCAAAGAAGCTAGGCAATATCACATACAAATGTTTAATGGCCAATAAAGATAACATATACATGTTGAATGACTAATAAGGAACAACATTGCACTAATATGCCTTAAACATTGGAACTCAACTTATTTGGTCGGGTTTGTTTGACCTTGATTATGTACTATCAAGTCCTGAACTTGGTTTTGCATAGTCAGTCTTGGTTTTGATCATATTTTAGCATATTTGGTTAATGTCTTGCAAAGTGTACGAGACCAATAACAATTTTGCTCACTACAAGCTGCTTAATGTTACATTGTAACAAAAGTCCATTGGCAAATCAAAATCCACGACCCATCACTATCAGACTAATTGACTACGTAAGTTTTACTCGTGTGTATGAGTTATGTAGATGCAATCTGGTGAGAGCACAACAAAAATAATGAAGATGAAAGATTCATACATTTTGTGTGGGATATAAACTATTATTAGAAAGTATTTCGTTAGTGGAAGCGTAGCCATGCGGATATAACCTGTTGTTTCTCAGATGAATTCCCCACACCAGTGGGCAAACATCTGGTGACTCCAATATGATTTGAACATAAAACCTGCGCTATATAAGTTCACATATTTCCTCCTCCAGAGTGGACAGCACTGCAGTAGTCTATGTGGATTTGTCAGATTTTCCCCACTATAACAGCCTGTATGTAACTGCCTTCCGGATACGTTGTGTAGTACTTGCATCTTCAATTGCAAGTACCTACATGCAAATACTATTGGGAAGTGGTGTGGGGATGTGGACTGCCATTAACCAATCTTCCATTGATGGTGGCTGGCCTCCGTGGATATATTCACCTCTGTTTAACCTGTGAGTCTCGCGTTTGATACCCTATGCAGGAAGGCACACAGTAGGTACATTATTAACAATTTTTCCAGGGATGTTTTTTGTACTTTCATTTTCAGGCGGATATAAAATTAGAGGAAATCAAACCCACATTTCCAAGTTTTTAATTTTTTCACTTCCCAGCATTTTTGGAGAACAAATGAATCACAACTTAAACTTTCTTCTATATCCAACTCTAAACGTTCCTCATAGGTGTTGCTTTGGTTCTTAGGTATTAGTTTCGCAATAGTTGTCAGAAAACTTTCCAAATACAGAAAGTAAAAAGCAGTTGAAAGCTAAAAAAAAATTCTGAGTTCCCTTGTATATGGTCGGTATAAATTAGCATCTATATTTCGCTTGGGAGAAGAAAAATATGAAAAGTTGAAAAATATACATTTCCTTGTAGTTATTCGTATGTTCGATGAAATTAATTTAATTTGTGGTCTTTTCATGCGACAATTAGATCGGCAACCCATCGTACATTACTGTAAAGCAAACTACAATTTTATAATCTTTAAATTTACTTTTTTTTAATTAAGCGTTTATTTAAGCTTGAGCAGCTTAAACTTGACCCAGTGACATAAGAAGTTAATTGGCGTTTTTTATGATTTATCCATGCAAGAGTGAGGTTACCACGAAAGCGTGGAAGTTAGGTTATAGAGTCCTATAGCTCCCCATAAATTTCTACAATTAATATTCTCGTCGAAGATTTGTACAAGCATTGGTTTTTATGAACGTCCGAAAACAAGAGAGAAATCTACCAGAGTTTTTCGTTTGCATCGATTTACATTTTTGTATTATTCCACACCACCAATTATGTATACCTATAGGCTTAAGCGGAACGGCGTTTTCTGGCCTCGTAAAAAATTTTCAGCAACTCATCTTCATCAGCTTCTCTCCCAACTCCACCAGAAAAACGTGCTAAATCAGTGTGTCACTTTCAAATACTTTTCAATCTATCCTTTGTTTATACATCATAAAGATTTTTCATAAAATATTCGATGTATTTATAGGCAAAAATCTAAGTTTTTTTTTTTTTTTTTCAACTTTGACTGTTATCTGCCTCAGTCCAAGTATAGGTATATGAAACCATTTTCACGATGAAATTAATATTCATCGAGATATTATAGGTTTGTGAAAAACTAATTTGATAGGATAGTGTTTTGCTTGTTTTTTGACAAAAGAGAATCTTGCGGTGTGGAGGTTATTGAGACTTTTATTAGATAATTGGTACGTTATTGGTGATTTATTCCCACTTATTCCCATACATTTATTATATCAAAAATGTTTTATGGAAATTTTGCTGCATAATCTTCCATTTTTTGTGTGTTAAAGTACCGGCAGACTGTATTACCAAAACATACTCATAATACTTATAGAGTTTCAACCTTTCTCTCACTCCTTTTCAACACGTGTTTTTGCCATAGAGTTAAAAAAAAAAAAAAAAAAAAAAACAAGTTATAGCATTTTTTTTTAAACTTTTGTTTCGCCATCGTGGGCGAAATATCTAATAACTTTTTTTTTTTTCTACTCGATAAATTCTCCGTTTACGTGGAAATCTTTCTTCGCATTTGAACGGCATTTACTTTAATTTACAAAAACATTCGTAAAACGCCCTTTTTTTGCGATACTTTTTCCTTTTTTTTTTTTGTCTATCCTCTCGCAAATATAAATTATGGAGAGTACAAAAATCAAGCAATACTATAGTATGTCCGGCAAGTAAAATACCAAAAAAAAAAAAAAAAAGTCAAAAACTGTAGAATAAAAGAAAACTTTTGACTAAAAGCAATTTCTCATCAAATTAGAGTGACTTTTTTTCCTACTCATTTCCGTAGTAAGGGTAATGTACGTTCTGCTTTATTATTCGGGTCACTAAATCTAGTTTTTTATTTCTAATTCGCCCCTTTCACTAGTGTGTTTTTTTCTTCTTTTTTTTTTGTTTCTTTTTTTTTTTGCGGGTGCGTTTGATCCGCGCTCTCTACTGAGAAACAAGGATGCTGCTACGACGTGCATAGATTGTCTGTGTGTTTGGGTACGATTTTGCAAAACTTTTATGTAATAAATTACGTCCTAGTTTGAGTTTTTTGTGTTTACTTTTTTATTTCGCTTATTGTCTGTCGGTGTTTTTTTTTGCGCATTTGCGATTCGGTATTTTTGAATACGCGCGAATATATAACGATAATAATGCGGAATCTTTTGTTCAGTATCTGGAGTTAAGGTAATTTATAATTATTTTGTATTCTCGACTCGGAGTAAGAAATAAATTGTATAGTTTGAATAAGTCAATGTGGATATGATAGAGATATCATACTGTCACACGCGTTTTATATAAATGACTTTTTTTTATCGCTGGGCTTTGGCAACGAGGCTATTTTCCCCACCGTCTGGAGGACATATTTAATGTCGAAACGAGGGAGGGTATAATCGAGATCCGATAGCCAACGATCTACCATCATGAATTTTTCAATCCGAGCCAAATACACTTCCATTTTGGGTCGAGGATAAGTCGGTGGCCTGACTTGAACTCACAACCTTTCAATTGCAAAGAAGATTACACCATACCACGAATTATGTTTTTTCTTTTTTGAGGGGAATTTCTGTTGAAAAAAATTTCTCGTGAAACTCGAACTGGGTATTCACTTCTTTTTGAGACATTTTCATACTTCTAAAGATTACACACTAAGTTATTATCATCTTGTAATTTTTTCTCTCATTTGTACGTTTTTTATGTCCTTTTTTTTCTTCTGAGGATTTTAACCCCACTCTCTTTACATCGAAGGTATGCTAATGAATATACGTAATTTTACCCCTATTCTCAACTTTTGGCTTCTCTCTTTTCATGAATTTTATAGATTCCGAAATTTTAACCCCTCCTCTCAAACGAAAAACGTTATTAAATCTTTGCAAGACTAAGACCAAGGCAAGGCTCTGTAAGATCAAGCACAAAACTAAGACTTGAAAGAGCGGAAGTCTAAGAATAAAACTTGACGGTGCTGGACCAATACGTGACTTAACAAAACTCAAATTTTTGCCAAGATTGACTGTGTAGACCTAATCCAAGACTAAGGGTATTGATGTAAGACCAAGACCAATGATAGGAATCTCCGAAATCATTTTCGCTGAACAGAGATATGAAAAAAAAAATTAAAATTTCTCAATCACTATAAATTATTGTCTCATGCATATGTATTGGTCTAATAGTTCTCTAGACTTTGTATTATCGGGTTAATTGGTTATTATTTTGGTAGATACCAGACGTATATATGATGGTAGTTCGCCAAAAATAAAGGCTGCTCGTTGTCAGAAGGGCCTTGGTTCTAGTACTGTTAATCTATTATTATTTGGAAACTGGGGTACCTACCTTGAACAGGTCTCGTTTAGTAAATTTTATTTCATAGGCATATTATTGGTTTGAATTTTGAAAATACCTATTTAAATATCTACAATCATACACGCGCAAACCTAATCAACTTTTTATATTTTCAACTGACTTCAAAAGAAAAACTTCAACGCAGCAATACTTCGCTAGAAACACAGTTTGCCAATTTTCATCAATATTATAAAAAAAATAAAAATAAAAATATGAATTCTAATTAATCGAAAATATTATATAATAATATCGATAGTAATCGATATTTGTATCGATAGTGATTGATATCTGTTGGGACCATCAGTCCTCTTCCCCTCATACTCCAACAAACAATAGACTTTAATCATACAAATTGTTTTTCAGACTTATACTTAAGGCTACACTGATTCTTGTTCCATCACTCATTCGTGAGACTTTGTACATGTTTGTTACAAACATACCTTCTCATACTCTGTACTTTACATATTTTCTTTGCTGCAATTACACTCTTTTCAGATGTAACTTCAACAATATCTTTCTGTTTTTTTATCTTCATCGAATCTATCAACCTCTGCCCAGAGACATACAGCTAGAGATGTCCAATGCCTGATCAAAAATATTACAAAGATAGAATTTATAAAATGTTTCGATAGAACGTTGAGAGGAGTTGAATTTTGTTGATGATGATGATGATGACAATGATGATGATGATGATGATGATAATGATGATGGTTGAAGATCTTTGTCACATTTTTGTACCACAAAGCATATAGAGAGTTGGACATCTCTTCAGCTATATGTCTCTGCCTCAACCTCTATAATATCTGACAAACATCGATATATCGATATTTTATTGTTGATTATAGAGGATGAGGACCGGAGATGTAACAAGAAAGAAAGATTTAAGTGAAGTTCCGTCCAAGAAGCGAGTGTATTTCATAGAAGATACATAATTTAAGCAAAGTACATTTAAGAGAGATAAACGAATGTTAACGGAAATGAACGAATGAGCGGCGGAAGTGGTAGAACAGTGTAGCCGTGAATAGATATAAATAAATTATGTATTTTATGTAATCGTGTGTTCGCAGGAGTGAGAAGGGAGAAGGATTGGTGGTCTCAACACTGATTTCAGGAAAAAAATCACAAAAACTATGGATGGTTATCGATATATTTAACAAAAATATTGACCTACCAATCTTTTATCTCTAAAAACCAATTTTCCAAGAATTTATTCTTTTATAACTTTCTCAAAAGCTACTGAACCAATAAGTATTGTACCAAACTTTTATCAGACCTAGTCAAGGAATAACTTTCATAAAAATTTTAACTTTACACCTTTTGTGAGGTCAGTTCTAGTCAAGGTTCTCAATTTAACCATGTAGGTAATAAAGTGCCTAAACATATATTATATTTGTCCTTGAATTTCTGGAGAAATATTATCAGATTGATTGATAAACTATTTTTCAAATGACAGACGATAATCTCATGCTAGTAACATGATATTGTTTTGAGAATAGATGAGAGTCTTTGAATTATATCTTCAAAAAACTGTTTATTTTAAAGCAAAATTACTACTATTGCTAACGTACAAAAAATCAAAAAAGCATGAAATAGTATTTTACTCAAGTAAGTAGTTAGCAAAACGAGTGATTGTCGTGATTGTCGATGAGTTGCATAGTTGCAGCAAGAGTTGCAGGCGAATGCTATAATTGCAACAAGTTGATTATCATGAGTGACTAACTTGTTGAGTACAATATTTTTTTCAACAAATCCACCAGACACAGATTATTGTTTACTTTATTAAATATGTAAACACCTTTAATTAACAAAATTTTATCAAATAATTGAATAATTAGGGAGACGTGAAATATTTTGTTTATGGTGATTATTGTGTAAAACAGTCCTTTTTTATGCCGACATTGCACTACTTGTCTTGTTAACAATGCACAAAGAAATGAAAAAAGAAATACTGTTAAAAAAAAACACAATTTCTGCGCTAGTATTGAAATTTTTTTCAGAAAAGAAACAAACAAAAAACAATTAAGAAAAGACTCGTTTCTACACTGGTGAAAAAATTAAATTTTTTTTCAACTATTCCGAATCTATTTAGAAATTTCGATTTTTGCTAACCAAAATCGATTCAATAATAACCTCTTTTCGGTGTATGAGTTGAGAAAAAGTTGTTTACTTTTTCTTTTCTTAATACATTTTTTTTATTTTTAGAAATTGGTTCTGTTTTTTGCCAGAAAATTTCAGTTTAAGGCGTAGAATTTCATATACACAATAACTAGCTAAGGTCTTTTATAACGTTATAGAAGAAACCAATGAGAGAAAAAAATCGGTCATAAACAATCTTTCTTTTACATTTTATTCATAAAAATGGGGTGAAAATACCAATTGTACGAGTACATACAGCATCTAACCTTCGCAGTTATCTGTGGACCTTATCATTTTTCTCCCAACGATATCCCCTTTTTTCCATGCAATATTGAAAAAAATCGTTTACTATACGTATTCGACGACGAAAAAGCGTACAAATGTTTGAGGAGGACTTTTTGTAAACTTGTCATCTTTTGGTCGTTTTGTATAGCGTAATATTATATTATACAAGTCATATTATGGCCCCCTGTTCTCTCGGAGAACGGATAGGATGTCATTCTACACAAAAGAACTTACGCAATGTCGTGCGCCCACCAGCACTCATAGCTCGCACAATAGAAGACTGTAACCTCGACAAGGGGTGCTTAACGCGGTAAATATTTATTCGGGGGCTATAATGTCGATTCGTTAATTTTAGCGAATTTTAAACGATGCAGCTTTATAAAAGTGATGGGAAAATACAGGATGGTAGGAGAAATGAAGAAAGTTTCTCACAACTCGAGCAGTAATCGAAACGAAACGTACCTACATATTTAGGTTCTAGGTGCGAACCTAACTGTTTTTCGAGGGTTTTGTGCATGCGCATGTGCGTGTGCGCGCGCGCGCGTGTGTGTGTGTGTATGTGAAAGAGAGAATCTTAATAATAATATGTAGTGTACGTAACCAGATATTAACCCTTATTAATTAATTAAATTCGTTTACTACTTCATTTTCAATAATTTTTTCGCTTCTCTTTAATTTCAATTTCATTTGTGCCATCCAAATTCGTATTTTAATTTTTTTACTTTGCTTTTCAACTCACGCATCAATAGTAACATAGAGAGGTGAGACGCACTCGGCCACCAATCTGCTTCTCTGTTAAGCTTCTGAGTTTTGTTTTGGCTTTTTTTCTTTGTAATTAAAATGGTAGTGAAGATCACGCTATTTTCTGATTTTATATATCCTTACTTCTATTATGTTTTCATTCTCACATAGCCTCACTCAAATATTGTCAAAATTACAGCTGATTTTATCAACCATCTCCAAATGGTACGATTTAGACAACTATAGTTTGCTAAATTGTACCAGTTAGATTCCTAAATTGTAACTGTGATGTTTTTGATGTGTAAACATATTAGCGCTTGGTGTCTATGGTAGGGGCTAAATGAGAATTACAATCCTCAGATTTGCATAACTGTAACACTTATAATTGTAAATCTCATTTGTGTGGGTTACATGATGTGTGGATTTGCGGTTGTGTGTGTACAGCCAACCACACTATTATTATTTTTACACATCGATCCTTCATGAGTGAACTACCAGTGGAACTCACTCCTTTTTTTTAATTTTTATACCTTATTTTATTGTTTTTTGGGGTTGGTTTTATTTTATTTTTATTTTTTACCATAATTTTTTAGATATTTTTAATAAACAAGTTGCAGTCGGCTATTCACAATGTTTTAAAATACATAACAATAATAAGTGGTATAATTTAAGAAACTCATCATCCTTATCAGTAGTATGATTTAGAAAACAGTGTTTACTTCCATTATAAAACTAGGCACGATTTAGGAAACTCATCAGCGATACGATTTAGGAAACATTGTTCATTTTTAATAAAACTTCAATTTTTCATCTTCAAACTATAATAATTTTATTTTAAGTTTTCTGAAAATATGATAAAGAATGTTCTAAATTCAACTAAATTAACAATTTTTAAGCTAAAACATTTTTTTTTTTTCAAGCCTAAGCTTATTAAAACAAGATGATCAATTTATTTGTCCTTGTGTATGTTTTTTTTCTTAAGCTTGCAAAAAGGGGTAAAATGATTATATTCAGAAAATTTTTGGTTGCCTAGAGGTTGTTTGTATTTAGTTTCATTATTCATCGACTCTCCCATTTTTTAAATATCAACTGTGGTACGATTTAGGAAATGGTATGATTTTGGCTACCATAAACTACCTGACTATAAAAACGAAGACCAACTCTGAGACTACCCACTTTGGTCTTGATCTTGGTGTTTCTTTTGCTCGCCACCAACGCCAACCCATTGTCAACTCAATCAAAAAACCCCACTTCCGGACAAAATAATCTACCCATATGTGCAACCCACAAACCTATGAGTAGCCACTAAAATGTGCAGCATTTCTTCCTGGTTTCTTTCACCTCAAACCATGCGCAGTAATGCGCAGCTAGAGCAAACATAAAATAAAATTCGTTTTCAAAAAGTAATTTATTAAAACTCGATCAACAGGTAGGTACCGTAAATGAAACGAACGAATGTTGTATTATTTGCTCAACGATAAATTATTGCGATAATCGATAGAAAATCTTCGGAGTCAATCTGTAAAGCTACACATTAAATAAATAAAAACGAAATTTTTTCTTTATCACATTAACCTGTCACTGGTTTACACATTTTGTCTTTCGGTTACGTTGGCATTGATTTTGTTGACAAAAAAAAAAAATGAAAAAAAAACATTATCATTGCACAGTATATGGTTTTTTTTAATTTCGCAGAAATTTCAGCTCATATTTACCTATTTACGAAATAAACATCGGTTTAGGTTGGGCTTAGTACGAATCAAAATGTAGGTATAGCAATATACACTGTTACAGTTATGGTAGAAGGTAGGTAAGGTAGGTGGAAAAACCCTAGCCTATTTATGCGGTGGAATTTCATTGTGGAAATATCATTTTCTCCTATAGTTTACGAAAATTCATGGGAACTATATACGCTGCAAGTTTACCTAAGCCTCAACAATTTGAATTTCTACTAGACTTTAGTAAGCTACCAAACGGAATTTTGGACAAACTGTTAAGAAGTTTCATTACTCGGAAACTAATTTCGTAACTCATCCTGCATTGATATGCTTCATAGTCTGATAAGTGAAAGATAGCGATCCTCATGTCGTTGGTGCTGGTGATGAAGCAAGTATAAAACTTCTGGGAGGGGAGCTCATGGTCCCGTCATTTTTTTTTTTCAAATCAAAATAAGTAAATAGAATTTTTCTTTCGTTTTTCAGAACTATAGGTACATCCGCACACATTTTGGAATTTTTCTAGGCGACTTAGCCCCCTCATGTCCTCCTCTTCATTGAGAAGTATCAGTTCTTCCCAAATCAGCTCCATCTGGTGCTTCTTTCTCCATCATCATATAAGTAGGTACCATGGTACTTAGATGGTATTTAGCTTTAAAGATTATAAATGAGATTTACAAGAAAACAGTAAATTATCGATGAAACTTGTGAAACCCCTGTATTTCTGACGTCATTTACTTCGTTACGATGAAACTTCGAAAGGATTTCTTCCACTTGTCGAACACTTCAAAATAACGAATCATTATAACAGTGACATTCCTTGAAATTTACTGTGCGACTTATTAATCAGAGGGGATTTTTCTCTTGTTTTTTTAAGCAGGTTTTCTTTAGAAAATCTACTTATTACGCTTGGTGCAGTATTAGCCTGCAGGGCTGAGGGTGGGTATGTTTTTCGTTTCATGATCTCAGGAATATTTTGACAATAATAACTCAAATTCATATATATATATAGATAGATAGATAGATAGATAAATATAAGTCCATTTCTTGTTCCCACAATACAGGTTGCAATTTTTATCAGATAATCACAAAATTTGCTACGTACATTTATACTAAGCCAAGGACTAGACCTATTAATTTTGGTGTGGATTGGCAGGACGGTTCTTCCGGCACCACCATTTTTGTTTTTATTTTGGTTATAAAATGCTCAATTTTGTATCAATAGCCACAAAATTTGGAACAATTATTAATCATAATTTATTATAGTATAGTACGCTACCAATTTTGTCATGGATCAGCCAGATGGTACTTCCGGTACCGCTATTTTTTTACTTTGGTCACAAAATGCGCAATTTTGGAACAATATGTATGAAATTTGAAAAAAATATTTATTATATTTTATTGTAGCATACTGCTAATTTTGGTATGGATCGACCGGACGGTACTTCCGGTATCGCTATATTTGTTTTTATATTGGTCATAAAATGCAAAATTTTTGAACAATATGCATGAAATTTGAAACAAATATTTATTGTAATTTATTGTATCATACTATTAGTTTTTATGTAGATTGACAGCATGGTATTTTCTTCAAGTCAATTTATTGACCAGACGGTACTTCCAATAAAGATATTTCTTTTTGTTTTTAGTCTGGCTATAAAATGCTTAATTTATTTTCTTCAAGTCAATTTTTGTTTTTAATAGTTTCAAACTCGTAATTTTGAAATTCAAAACAAATATTTTTAAGTAGGTTTTCTTTAGAAAATCTACTTATTACGCTTAGTGCCGTATTAGCCTTCAGGATTGGGTATGGGTACATTTTTTGTTTCACAACCTCAGAAAAATTTTGGCACTAATAACTCAAATTCATATTGTGGGTGTATGTGTAGTAGTACATGACACCACACAAATACCAATAGAAGGCGAAGCATGTTCTGTATATTTGAGTGTGTGTGAGCCTAACTCAGTATTCAGGTTTAGCTACGCAGACAAAATATATACCCGTGAGTGCAAAAAGTAGTTTGTAGATTTTACTCCACTGGCCCACTAGGTGATCAACAAGTGTGTAATTCACTCGTTCCTCAAGGATCACCTGTTGCCACACACACACACACACACACACACACACACACACATATATATATATATATATATATATATACACAAGTCAACTTTAGATATGTAACACCAATCTTTGTAGTATTTCTCAAACTATTAGCCTGAAAATGAATTAACTATTCTACATACCCATAAGCCTACTTTTTGCATACCAACCGATAAGGTAACAAATGGCCATCGAACTGGTTAGAAGGATAGCTCCGCCTTATGAGGGAGGGTTATTTCAAAATTTTTCAATCGATTTTAATCGATTTATTCCAAAAAAGAATAATCGATCTGATTGATATTCGACTGTTAAAAAATTGAAAATCGATTTATCCTTAAATTTTTTTATGTAAGAAAAATATAAGGAACAAAGTTAGAGTGAAATACCCACGAAGAAAGATGATTAATATTATTCAATTTAGTATGGTGATAGGATATTAGAAAATGAAGTTGAGAAATTCCTATGAAAAAAATCAAAAATTGATTTTACCAAAACTGTCTGATCGATCAAAAGTGACCGAAATTCTAAGAATAAAAAAAAATTGATTTCATAAAGTCCAATTTCTATTGAATATCGATTGATCGAAAAAAAAATTGACACCACCATCTGCTGATTTTTCTCATTCCCCGGCCATTACACCACCCTTATCAACAAAGACACTATTTTTAGATATCGAGCTGTTCATGGTGATGGGGGTATGCAAATCATCGTAAATCATCGCAAATCATCGCAAGTGATTGCAAGTGATTGTAAATGATTGAAAATGATTACTATTGATGGCGAATAATTGTTGTGATCAACTTTTCATATTATACTATAGGGTACTGCTTGGATGAATACATTTTTCAAAGCGCTAGAGGTCAAGCAGCTATGTTTTAGATGTTGATTCGGAATTTGGTCCATTCCCAAACACATTTGTGTGACCAATGTTAAACTCAATATATTAGAGAAAATGGACACTTTTGGTCTAATGGCACCATACTACTTTATATTCCTGTTAATACATTTGGTGCCTAATTCAGAACATTGTCGCACAAATTTTTGTGACAAGAGTTTGAACATCAATACATTAGGAAACATGACCACTCCAGGTAATTGTGAAATCCCTAAAAAGGTCTAATAGCACGTTACTAGAGGACTTAACACCCCGCAGAAATATATTAGGTTACATATAGGTAACATAAAACCTTTGTATATTCGAATTGTTAATATATACCTATAAACGTTAAAAAAAATAATTACAGAATTTTTATGCTTACCTTTGTAAAATATACGTTCTAGTAAAACATAATCTAATGATGCAAACATTTTCAAACATGGTACAGGAAGTTTCATAATAATTTTCAGTACACCTGATTGTGTTTTTGATACTTTAAAAATCCTAACTTATTTAAGTAATACTATAATCGCAACCAGGATCTTTTTCCGAGGGAAAAAGGAGGAGAAAGACTAAAGAAAAATAATTAGCGGAGGAGGAGAGAAATTTAGGTTCACATCTCTTCAGGAGAAAATTATTACCGATCATTCCACTTGTACCAAGTTTTGGCAGGATTTTCTGCAGAGAAGTTTAGACCAGATGAATAAAAACATTATGCAAATTATGTATTTTCTCATTTTGATTTTGATAATTTTCTTTCAGCTGAATTGAAATTTGTGTTTAGAATAATTCGTTTACTCACAGTTTTTGAACTAATAGACGTATATGCTAGTTCAGAGTATAAAACATTTTCATGAAAAAACCTAAGAAAAAATTGAACAATTCTAAGCCTAATATTATTGAAAAATTAAAAACCAATAATACTTCTTAATTAAAAAAAATTTTTTTTCCTTAATTGAAAATCACTTTTAAAATAGCTTACAGTGGTAGGTACCTGCCACATTTTTTTTTCAATACCCACAATTTCTTCATACATACAATTATTGGAAAATCAAACTATTTTTAGTATAATATGTGTGGGTTTATTAGGTGTTTTTTTTTTAAACTAATTAAAAACAGTGGAGGTAAATATTTCACCAACTTTATTTTTAATCAGATAAATTCAATTTTATGTCTGTCTAGTTGGCGTAAACATTAAATTAAAATTGCAAACATCATCAAACAAACCGCTGCTCATCAACGAGGAAGGCTTAGGAGGGTGTCTCACCCTTTTACTCTTCTTTTTTTCTTTTTATTATTGTTTTATAGGCTGTAAAAACCAAATAAAATTGAATCCAACTACCACGCACTGTGGATATCTATAGTTCCAACTAATTTAAGTAATGTTTGTGGGGGCAATTTTCTTCTATGATCGCTGTGAAAATCAAATTGACTACTATCGGAACATCTTTGTACCAATAGCCTTCGTTTAATGGTAGGAGTATCATTATCTTTGTGAGAACAGAATGAAAACAAAAATATTATTTTAAGATGAAAATTTACAAATTATGTTTCAACAGGTGTAAAATACCGTCGTATTTTAGAAATAGAGAAGAAAAAAACTTTATTTTGGAATTTATATCTTTTTCCTTTTTCCCAAAGAAAAATGAAAGTCTGAGAATATATTCCTTTTTTTTACTTTCTTCAAATATCCAACAAAATTAGTTTTTAAAGCTCGCATAAATTTTAAAACTTTAGATAGAAAAACAAAAAAAAAAAAAGTCAACGTAGAAACGTTATAAGTTGAATCGTATTCATGAAATTTTTAGATTCATTGATTTTATTGATAAAGGTATGTGAAACTCTAGTAAATTGGGAAAAATGCTGCACTATTACTGTATAAAGTTTTTGAAATAGAGGGGATGTTTTACTATAATGCATGCAACTGTCTTTTATCGAAAAGGAAACACTAAACTAAAATGTTCCAGTTTGAGTGACGTAACTTCCTGGAAAACTTTTTTCGACAATTTAGCTTCCTGTTTTGTTTTTTTTTTCTTTTCTTTTTCTTATTGTTCCTGTCTCTCTCTTTTCAATTGTGTTTTCTTTTCCCTTCTTGCCCTTGTCGATTACATTTTTTTTCTCTCACTCTTTTCTCTTAACTTTCACTTTCCATGCTATACGTGCTGTTCTTTTTTTTCTATTTTTTATTGTTATACTATTCGCTTTTTCAATGGGTTTTTTTCAAGTTTTTCAAGTTTTGTCTCTTGCTGAACGTAGTGATACACGCAAGAGAAAGATAGACGTTGACATTTTTCTCGTATTGGTTGTTATAATACTTTTTATTAGTTGTCGAAAACAAACTGAAACTATACAAGTTTTTTGAATGGTATAACATTTTTAAATACTATAAATTTTTACAATCAAATATGAAAATAATTTTCGAGCTTTATTGATTTCATATTTCGGTTTTTTTTTGGGTATAACAAATAGTATGATATTGGTAATATTAAAAATTTCTTTTGCTGTGTCCATGAACAAATATGTTTGAAGATAAAGTATTTTTGGGTACAGATTGCTTTGTAATAACTCGCTTTTTTTTGTTCATTTTTTTATTTACCGATCTTGTTTGTGACATCGAGTTACTATTTTGTAACATATTATGTTGCCAATAGAACTATAAAGTGTTCAAAATAAAACATCAGCCACGTATTTCTCTTCAAAGCCTTAAGCTTTTTCATTTTGAACAAGTTTATCGGTGTATATGACCTTTAATAGGTTAAGAATTTTGTTTTTTAAGCTATAAGAAACTACGAAACCTAGCAGTTAGACAGTACACATTGCCTCCAAGTAGTCTAGTGCTCCATCGTAAGAAGTGGAGGTTCCATATTCTTTATCGTCTCTTCTGACCCCCTCCCTCTCAGCAAGTCCACTATCACCGAAAAATATGATTTTTTTCCTGATGTTAACTTACAGTTTTTTGGAACTAAGGAGGCTGAAAACTCTCAAAGATTCCTAATTTATGCTCTCAATGGATTATTTGTCCACTTCTCGCAGTGGAAAGATCTTTGGAAAATTTTTGTACAAATGTGAAAGCTATTTTCATTTTCAGACTTTGATGAAGAATGAGACGAAACATTTTATAACGCATTCATCTTACGAAATATTCACAAAATAGATGGGTTCATATGATGATGCATCGAAATTAAAATAACCTACATTCTTCTTCATTGCATATGATTTTAAATGTCATTTTCCTGAGCCATCGTTCACAAGTGAATCGGTCAGTGAGGGACTGCATGATGAAAACTTTGGAAAATATGCACTGTCCAAGCTTGGTCTTAGTCTCAGTCTTGCATGCAAAATTTGTCCTAACCTATTAGGTAAGTACAAATGGCTAAATTAAAATCACTTACCATTGGTGTCCTTCAAAAATATGAAAGAAAAAAAAATTATCCCTAAACACTAAATATTACAAATTATTTGAGCAGAAAGATTACGAAAATTTTATAATTTCTCCATATTTTTTCTCAAGAGTTGCATTTGCTCTGAGTTTTGGACCTGCAGTATGGCAATACTTAGCACAAGACTGTAAGACTTAGGCCAATTTCGCTCATGATTGATGCAAGATGATTTCCAAAATTATAGCTTAAATATTGTCTGTAGTTGCTTCTGGCATACCTTTTCACCATATGTCAATTTCAATAAATTAATTACTTTAACAATAATATTTTGACCGAGTTAATTTCTCATAAAACGTTTTTTCATTAGCATCTATTGAGTGTTCTTTCATCTCACACGTAGGCTAACTGTAAAAATTGAAATATTAATTTCAGATTTGTATTCAGTTGGCCAAAATATAAAAATCATGAAATTAAATCAACTACTTTATGAACAATTAAACATTATTAGGTAGGTACCCATAAACTAATGAACTTAATTTTCACGATAAGTTGATGTAGATTTCCAACATCCTTGAAACCCATGAGTAGGCTATCTTGTAATTTTTTCTGTTATCAGTTAGACCATTATTACTTGAATTACCTATACAGGCACCAATCGATGACCTATTAGTGGTAATAATTGAAGACTTCTAAATAAAATCAATTCCTTAGAGGTTAGGCACTTATATTTCAAAAAAAAAAAAAAAAAATAGGGAAAAAAATTAAAACCATTTTTAATTGATTAAATATAGTATAAATACAGTAGGTATTTCATAACGATGACAAACGAGCCTAAGCTGAATGAAAAATTTCGACAGAAATCAATTTGCATAACAGGCGCGGTCGTCGTTCGAACTGTTATCTTATCAGAGCTTTAGTGTGTGACGAAAATACAAAATACACAAGATATCAATTTGGTATCAATGCATAGATATATAGGCTAACGTTAATGTAAAATTTGCCTTCAACGAAATAGGCTCTTTTGTAAATTTTCCTGGCTTCTGTTTTCCTACAGAAATTTTAACGCCAGGGTAGACCAGACAGTAGGTATAGGCTGCGTAGGGTAACCCAAGCTGTGGGTACGTATGTCGATTTTCTTACGTAAAAGTAATCTCATTAAGTCAGGTTTATCCTACAGAAAAGATTGATTGATACACTGACTGAAAGTGTTAATGAGCTTTCATAATTCAACGTTCCTCTTTATCAGTAGTGTTTAAGAAAATTGTTTTCTTGGAAAAATAAGAGTGAAAAGAGGTATTTTCCTGATAAAAATATTCAATTTTTAAAATAGCGAATCTGTTTGTTTCATCTTTTTTTTTTGGTTGCATGAAATTGTTGGGCCGACCCCACTGGACTAGCATGCTATATATGTGAATGAATGAGTCAACTCAGAAATGGGGCAACCAACACTCTTTCTTAATAAGTATTGATTATTGTTGATAATTCGGCTGCAATTTTTGGTATAGGTACTAAAATTTCTAGGTCTTTCTTTCTTTATTCATTTTTTTCATACACGACTACGAAATCAACTGCACCCGTGTTGGGGTTTGACAAAAGATTATGTTTTGATGTTTGAATTCATTAAAAAGAACTGCGGGTGGTATCTGATTCAGTATTTATGCTTGTAGGTGCTGGATAAACCAAATATCATTTCATGATAAATCAGACAAAAGAACATACTAAAAGGCTACGACAAAATTGGGGAGCAAAATAAAACTAATGCAGTGAGATGATCAGTTTAATCTATCACTATTCAAAGTTTTGCCACAAGTTCAGTTTGCTGGAAATTCCTTCAGAACTTTTAAACAAAATATCAAAACAGCCTTTGAACTATAATAATTCATAAAAGTATAAAGGTAATAATTAATAAAACGTATTCAAACAAAAAAATTACATATTTTTTATTAAATATTTATAAAATATTTACACATACATCAACTACAAATTTTTTCTCGAACGCTGGCTTACGAAATAGTAAGGTAGGAATTACACATTATTTCTGACTAGCAAGTTTTTAAATTACTTTTACTAACACATATAGGTACATACATAGTATTTATCTACAGAATGCACGAATTTGTTCGATGAATATCAGCAAATTTTGATTTCTATCAGTGATGTTAATCAAATTTTGAGTATAAACAGTTTAACGATCATGTGAATTACATGAAACTTGGTGAAATTAATCATCAGTTTCTCGTCGCATAGGTACCTATATGTAAAAGATCAGCCTTAAAAGTGAGGCATGCACTTAACGAATGTTTTGACGCTTTATTTGCAGATACTCAACAATTACCACCGTGAAATTATCAATTGAATTCGATAAGGAAAGACAAAAAGAGGGAGGAAAAAAAAAAGTTGAACGATTTAAGATTAAAAAAATATTTTACCGCTTTTATTTTATTTTTTTATTTTTTCGTAGAAGTTACATAAGATAAAGTTTTAAATTTAAAATCTGACGAATTCACGAATGTTTGAAATTTCAGTACGGATTTTCAGCATGTAAAAATCGAAGTACAATAATATACCATATAGACTATTGTCAACGAGTGAAAGGTGAGAATTGATTCAATTAGAATATTATACCGCAGAAGAAATGAATAAATAAACAACAAATACGTAGCTACATTTAACAAATAATTAAGGAGTAGATTAAATTAAAAATTGAATAAATTATTAAATTTGAAGGTAACTTCTTTTGATTTTATCAACTAGATATACTTAGAAACTAAATTGGAATGGAAAAGTGTATAGTAAAAGATAGTTTTTATTGAATGATGGAGAGTTGTAATGTTATGAATTGTTTCGTTGAAGGAAAATTTCAAGTTTGAAATTTATAGCTTAGGCCTATAGCCTACATCAATAATAAGATAATCTCTCAACGTTGCATAAATTTGAAAATAATATTTTGGAAATATTCTGATGAACTTTCCATCATTTTTTGGGAAAGCACAGTAGAAACATTATACCTCACCTATCTGTTAAAAACTGGTATTAAGTGACATTAAGATTAAGTTATCTCGAAATTTCGAGAAAAATATAAAATGTTTAAATTTCGACTTCACTACCTAATAAATTTACAATTTCTTAAATGGTCAGTCAACTGAACATAATGGTGTTGGTTTTGTTTAGTCTATGGTTACAAATATATGAAAAAATACATCAATAAAATTTTTAAAAAATCTTAAAATTCATCTCGTGTAACAAAAATTTACCCACTCTTCTATGTTAGACGTCTGAAATTTTTTTTCCAATATTTTTTAGTTTATCAAAAAATTAACTCAATATACCCAATTATTTTGAGCTCTAATTGATAAAATTACAGCCAAAATAAACAACGTGTAATTGGTACCCCTCATGTGGATCCTAAGTGATTGGTATAACTATAGTGGAGATTACTGATGTGAAAATAAGGAAGAGCCAATGGACTCCAATTTATTGGTTTGAAAAAAAATTAGACCTTAACTGATCAGATTATTGGACAACAATGGTTAATCGAGTTCCTTAACAAAAATATTTTTATGAGCGAAGAGCAAGGAGCGAAAATAATTTAATCTAAATCAGACGTGGGTAAATTTCATCCATATATTGAAAGTCGAAATCAAAGCCATATGATTAGGCCTATTCTAAGCCACTTCTCCAAAAATCTTCTCCTTTAGAGATGAATTGCACAATTAACTTTAATTTGGCGTTTGATTTATCACATTTTATTATATACCCCCTATCTTCATTAAAAAAAAAAAAATCACTATCCATTTAGTAAACCTATCTATTAAAATAATATAAAAAGACAGTAGCAGATATTTCCGCAATTAATGGACCACCTTTGAAATAACAATTTTCTCTACTCATAATGAAATCTCCATTTAAAAGTATACCTATTTACGGCCCTAAGTAAAAAAATTATTATTTAACTGTTTAATGCTGCCCTTATTATTTTCAGAATTACTTTGTTGTGTTTGTTATCCCGGATAGTTGTGAACAAACACACCAAAATAAATACTGGTTTTTATCAAACAATATTTAATACTGAATTATCGTCACAGTAATTTGCGGTAAACACCTCGTCACAATAAATTCTTATACTTAAGTAACTTCACTAACTTAGCGGATAATCGTACGTAAAACACATATATGTATATTAAGATTCTATCTACCGTCGTCTCACCTCTACATAGGGTGGACTGCTAACTTGGCGGTGTCTGGGAACACCTACAGACTTTAGAGTTCAATGTAGTAGAACTACCTCGAAACTCTTTAGAAAGGCAAGTGAAGTTTTGGTGTAAATCGATTTACCGAGTGACTTCTTTTTGTGCCTAATATTGTTTACTTTCGCAAAAGGGTACCTTAGGTACATACCTAAATAGTTCTGACAATTATGCTGATAAATTGTATGTCTGCATAATTGTTAGCTCTTGTTAATTAGGTTACTAACGGAGGTAACGGTGAATATTTAGAGGAAATATTCGCCGTTATTTTTTGCGGAGTATTTAGGTCAGCGAATATGTTTGTCTGTCTAAATACGACGGAACATACTTAATATTTATTTATTTTTAATATTTTTCTCTTTCAGGATCAATCATTAGTTAGGTACTTACTTAGGTTAATTTTATACGCCTATTAACTAGGTAATTATCATTATTCATTTATTGAATAGACTATTTATCAGACTACGTAATTTTCACAAGTAATTTGAGAAATTTGAGAAATTTGAGAGAAGTCTAAAAATACTCTTATTTTTAGCGAAAAATGTCAAAAATTTCTCAAACCATGGAAATAAATGTGATGACTTTGAAACAAGTCCTTATTAAATTGTAGTTATCCAACCTTATTATATGGTGTAAGGAAGGAGGATTTGTGTGTTCAGCTCCACCTTCCCGGAAGCCAGAAGAACTTTTAACTCCTCCCCCTAGTAATGATGGCTAAGGACAGGGCATTGACATATTTTTTCGTTGAATACCCTCTCCAGAATTTTCATTTCGCTACACCGGTGGCTCCCTCAAGAACATTAATAACTTTTTTCTTTTAGAAAATATTTCGAAAAATTAAGAAGCACTTCACTAAAATTTACCGTACCAGTAAAGCTGAAAATTAAAAATGCTGTTAAAATACTGCATTTAAAAATAAAAAAATCGAAGAAAAAGTATAGGCTATATCTATAGGCCTAACTATATGAAGTTATAGGTACATTTGAACTGTTTTTATGTAGATTTTCGAATAAAATCTACATATTGTATTAAAATTGATTTGGTATTAAGACCTACAGAAGGAAGAAGGTTCGTTGTGGCACCATTAGCTGAATCTCATATGTATATGGCACCGTCAAATGCGAAAATCAGCCTTTTTCGAATATGTCTAAGCATTTATTATATTTCGGTCAAATGATATTATGAATCCCCATTAGAGCATTTGAGTGAATGAAATTAGGCATTACATATAATGCGCATTACCGTCCGGCATTTTCTATAATTATAGAATTTAGCTAAGTTTTATCAGTATATTATTCATTGGTCAAAATCGTTAAACCATCAAATATTAATTGTCAAATTAATTCAAACGTTAATCAGAATATGGAAAAATTTCCGTCATTTCAAGCTTTTTTATTATATTAATACCATACTTACATGAGAATTTATTGTGTAATTACAAAAAAAAAGAAATGCTTGAAATGTCTAAAATTTTTTCATATTATATTTAATAATAATGGGTTTGAATTAATTTGACTATTAGTATTATTTTGATGGTTTATTGGTTTTGACTAACGAATAATATTAATAAAACTTAACCAAATTCTATAATGAAATTATAGAAAATGCCGGAAAGTGATGCGCATTATAATTATGCAATGCTTAATTTCATTCAGTCAAAAGCTATAATGCATATTCATTATAACATATGACCGAAAAGTAGTAAATGCCTTGTCATTTTTAGTAATGATTGATTTTGGGAATTGACTGCGACATATATACATATATACTTATATGTATGTCTTAGATTTTGTATAATAATTTTTGCAATTTTTATCCAACAGTTATGAAATTTGGTACACTTGCTTAGATTTATACAATGATAAGGCATATTGTTTTTGGTCCATATCAGCCATGGTACATCCTATTATGTTGCATTATTAGAGCTTTAATGGTTATAAAATGCGTAATTTTTAAGCAATGAGCACAAACTTTGGTAATGAAATTTAATATATTACATATTATATTCTTACATTTTGCAAAATTTGGTTTCTATCAGCTTAATGGTTCATAAGTAGACGTGAATTGAAAAAATCTCAAATTATTCCTTAGAAGAGAAGATAAATTCCAGATAAATCAATGATTCTGGTTGGAAAGTCGACTTGCTATTAATTTATTTGCGAAGCAATCATTATTTAATAACTTCCGGGTAACACTATCCTGTACCTACTTAAGAGGAGGTGTGAGCTGGTATCAGATTGGTGTCTTCGTAATGACATCGAAACAAACCCAATTAATGTTTGATGTCGACCCAAGGTACAACCTTTTCGTGGTAAATAAAACAAACCTATTACAATTTCTAATGAGTTTTAATTTATACCTAACAATCAATTTTTAATTTAGTTTTTATTTTGATCAATTTTAATGTAGGTACCTATACTTACTGTATCGCTATAATGTCATAGGCTATTATTATACAAACAATCCAACTCTGCCTAGCATTCCAAAAACTATCCTCCAGTCTATACACACATAAAACTTATACGTCAACAAATTTAAAAAATAAAAAGTGGGGATTAGGGACAAAAAAAAAAAAGGAAGTAAGATGAACAAAAAAAGGAGGGAATGGGAATCCTACATAACTAAATAATAACAACATGACCTACCGACAAAATTACACTGACAAAAAAAATCTGTAAAAACGATAACAAAAGAAAAACAAAAAAAAAGATGAAGAAGAAGTAGAAGAAATAAAAACAATAAAACGAAATTAATATATAAAATATTGGCTTTTTTTTTTTTAATTTACCACCATGGTCTGGACGTTTGTGGATTGATAATGGAGTGCGCGTACGTAGGCATGATCAACTGTTGATCGTTTTTGCCAGCCCCACTGGAGGTTGTGCACGGTTTACCATCACGAACCAACACTGGAACTGCGACTCGTCGTGGCGACGGCATGTTATTGCCCATATGATGGTCGATGTGCAAACCTTTTTCCTGTTGAGCGCGTTTCGTCTTGTAACGGTGGTTCTGGAACCAGATTTTCACTTGGGTGGGTGTCAGTCTGATGATGGAGGCAAGGTGTTCGCGTTCGGGGGCAGACAGGTAACGTTGCTGGCGGAATCGTCGTTCCAGCTCATAGGTTTGCGCTTTGCTAAAGAGAACACGACGTTTGCGTTTCTTGTGGCCGTTACTGGAACTGTTGTGGTTGCTGAGGCTGAGGTCGGCGGCGCTCTTGTTTGACTGGTTTGACTGCAGACTGGGCTCGTCGTCGATTTCCTCGTCCAGCTCCTCGTCCAGGTCGACGCTTTCGGATTTCATTGTGCCGGATGAGTCGGCGTTCAGTAGGCTGGGTGTGCTGGCTGAGTCGGTGATGTCAGTCACTCCTGGCGACGTGCTGTCTGGACTAGCTTGTTGTTGGGGTAGATTCATGTTCGAACTAAAACCTGTAAGGAGGAAGACCGTATTTTAGGAGGTGGTTACGAACAAATTGCGGTGTATTGATCAATTTGGTGATGATTGGGCAGAATGAATGACATATTTCATGATGCAGGCCACATCATAGAACTTCAACATATACACATACACCAGCTGAGTCAGTTTAATAGGCACTACAGCGAAACCCCATTTGGTGCGTGTCAAACTGACCCAGTGTGCAAAATAATAAGATAGCGATAAAAGTAAATACACCAGATAAAGGTACAAAAATTGCCTTCAATTATTGCTAAGAAAAGTCGTTAACAAGTTTTCAACACAACAAAATTAATTTTCAATTCATGTAAATACGATCCGGTCTGATTGACTTTTTCAAAATAACAATAAAAAACTCAGACAAAAATAAAGGATCCTACGAGAAATATTTCAATAGGCAATGAGAAACTTTTCATGTGAAAACGATAATTCTGAATACGAATGGGTGAGTTTAGGGGTCAAACCTCGCTTAACTCATGCCCCCAAAAAATAATTTTCGATCGGACTGCTGCAAGAACCTCTCTCCACCAAAATTATAGATACGCTGATGTTTAAAAATAGATCGACAATTTTTTCATTTTTATTTGCTGCATTTACTTTTATCTCTATCGTGATATTTTGCACATATGGGTCAGTTTGATACCACCAAATGGTGTTTTCCTATGGTGCATGTCAAACTGACTCACCTGGTGTATATATTATATATATATTCCATACATATATTGGTAAGGTAGGTCTGTACATGGCCATGTTTTTGAGAACAAATGGATAAAAACTACATTTTAACATCACAATTGTGATCTGTAGGGGATACAATATCAAAAATTATCATACAATCAAAATCATTTTTGATATCGATAACTATCTACATCAAATTTTTTTTCTCGGTAGTTTAAGCGTAGGTACACGATAATTTAACCAAATTTGCAGACAGTTGACCTTTTTTTCCCTCTCCCTATGACATACTGGGGGAACTACCATATCACATCCTATGTAAAATGCATTTGCCAGTTATAGCTGTTTGGTTAAGTTCACTACTTTTAGCTGGTAAATATGTAGGTCCAAGATTCCACAAAACCTACAGATACCAAATGACAGATTTTTACCTTCTTTTTTTTTTGTGTGTGTGTTTTTAACTGAAATGATGGAGGCCTTTACATAATTATATATTCAGATTTTATATGATTATAACATATTTTTGTTTAAAATGGAATATTTTTTTTTTTTTTTAATAGAGTTATTTATTTTTCATTTATATTAATTATATGTATTGTTTTTAATAATTTTATTTAGTTACCTATTATTTTTCTTATTTTTCTTTATTCAATTTTGTATTCATTTTATTTCATATTTTTTATTTTATTGTTTGTGGTAGGAATATTTTTATTTAAATAGTTTAAAATTAATAATATAATTTTGAAAAACTAAAGTTCGAAGCTTCCTTGGATTGGGGAATGGCTAGCAAATGTGTGCACGGGGTTTGAAGCAAAAATAGTGACAAGTGGTGGAATTACAATACCGTGGCATTAAAGCATAATGTAAGAACTTAATTTCATGTTGTACTGATTTTATGCACCTCCCTTATAACCTATAGTGACGCATCAATCTAATAATAGTTTTGTTTTTTTTTACATAATATACATTTTTTCTTTAAAAATTAACATAATATACTACCCTCATTACTTTCCACGGACTTTCTCTATTTCTATCACTCCTTTTTTGTCTTCTGTACAGACCCCCACAATGGAAACGAGAATCTTCACGTTTTTGTACATTTCTCCTCATTTCTTCTTTCCTTCCATGTCTTTTCCTTAATACCTTATCTTCTTTCACACAATATTTTATTTCCCTTACTGAGATTGTCTGTCCATGGAATAATATCTTAATATAATATACATATACATTTAAATAACCTGTTTTTACCTACCCCTACTTGATCTGTTACATTTCAAATCATTTTTTCTCTTACTAAGAATCTCTTAGATGTAGTTCTTCACTGCACAGTTCATTTTTTTTGGTTAGATAAGTAACGTGTATTGTGGTAATGTCTAAACAGACAAATTCTTTTTCAATATTAAACGTGACTATTAATATCATCATGTATTGAGTTTTCTTCCTTGGGCAATGGGTTAAATTTAGCGGTATGTTTCTTTGTGTTTTCTATTAAAAATGTTAACCAAGTATATAAATTCCATGGAGATCAAAAAACTTATGGTTTATGGACATAAAAAATTTTGTCCAGATATGGTGTAAATTTGAGTCCAAGGACACCTAGCAGGCTATCCAGTTGGTCAGTGGTAGTTCTGTGGCCACTGTCTCTTGTGAATGAGTTTTCCAAAGTCCATGGTTTTGTTCAAAAAGTTGGATCAAAGAATTTTGTACAGACTGAAGGGAGATTGCCAAAATGGCTCCCCCTGCCATATGACAGTAGTAATCATGATTTATTTGTTCCAACTTGTTTTCTAATAAGTTTTCAGTTCTGGAAAATAAGGTTAATATGGGGTTAGTGTAGAACATAAAATTTTTATGAATTTTTTAATTCTTACAACTTACCTAAATAATATTTTTGAGCAAGTTAAGAATAGTTTACCATTATCCTCTTCCTGTAGTGAACATTTATGTGACATTTATATATAAATAATAATGGTCTTCCAAATGTACGCACAAATAACACTGTAAAATACACATAAGATTTTCTTTTTCTCACAGTGGAAGTTGTAATTTTTGTCTGACAGTCAAAATTTTGTATAAACATTAGTATGTACTCACTAACTACTCCTATTGATTTTTATGGGGAGATCGGCTGTCTCCAGTACAACCATTTTTATTTAAATTATGGGATCTAAAATAGGTAATGGTCAATAAAAGGCGGCCAAATTTAGCACAATCATTATTTATGATCTATAACATAATAACTTGTTGATAATTTTGGTTTTAATTGTCTGGATTTTGAAAATCCTCATTTTTTAATGATGCCCTGGATTTTTTTTTAATGATTCTTAATAGTGTGTACACTTGGTGGAAATATCTCTCAAGTGTATGATAAAATTTGTAGGAAGTCCGTCATAACCCTACTCATGTGAGTTGTGTTAATGTTGTTGTGAAGTAGGAAGTTCATTTATGCCGCCATAATTACAGTTTTTTTACATTATTTTTCACTGACATATGTCCTATAGAACATTAAGTGCGTACTCTCGGACGCCTTTCCCCTACAGCTGGTACTCATTCACAGAAGAAAATTTTTGTGATGACGCCATTGCTCTTCGATGGCTGAACCAAAAATTACCAAAATTTTGTATATCTAACTATTTTATGTCGTGACAAAGCATAATTTTTTTAATTCGATCTATTAAATAAAATTCTGTTCCTCTACCCAGACTTGAACTGTCGTTGAAAAACTGTTTATCATTCAAAAATTCCAATTTTTTCAATTCAGATTCCGACCTTTCATAGGCAAAGGATTAGGATATTGTTTTCTTATAAATTTAGTGATAAGTACATCGTCAATTAGGTTTTTTAAAGCACTGAGTTCAAAAAGTCAGTTCATGTCTTACTGGGCCCCCCGTAATCCTAAGAAAGGGTAGAATAATTTTTTCTTGAAAAATTGAGTGAAATCAGGGCCTTATTTAAGATTTTTGAGCCCAGGGCCAAGTGTTGGTGGAGGCCTTCAAATAGTTCTTGAAAATATTTTTCCTTGCTTTGCTCACCCTACCAACCAAATTTTTTAATTTTTTTCTCATTTGGTAAAAGTCCTACTTTAGAGGGGGCTCAAGCCCTTTGGCCCCTTTCGTCTCCCCTAAATGCGACCCTGAATGATATATCATTAATTATATTATTTGAGGCTTTGAGTTCAAATTTTCAGTTCATTTTTGAATTGAACCACTTATTGGGCCCCTGTAACCTAAAAAGTGTTGATAAAGCAAATTTTCTACCATTTTATTATGTGATACATCTTCGGATATGCTCATTGAAGGGCAAAGTTTCACTTCTAACATGTATGATGTGGCCCAAGTAGGTAGAATTTTTTTAGGGGAAGATCATTCTGGGTAATAAACTTTACTTCAGTTATGATTCACGTATTTGCTTGCAACCCGAGAATCTCATTACCCAGTATTATTTTTTGTGTATTTAAATGAAAGTAATGAATACGGGACACAATCGAAATTATCGATATCGAAACTTTTCGATATTTTCCGTCACTATTGTGATTTTTTTTTTCTGTTAACTGCACCATGCATCAGTGAGATATATTCTCGGTGAGCTGTTTTCTATTTGGCCTGGGATAGAATAACAATCTATTTGTTTGTTGGTTGGACATTTGGATAATTACTATTAGGATAGGTCAGTTTGGTTGTTGATTCGCCGTGAGAGAAGTTTGATCTGGATCCTGTTGTCATTTGTCTCCAAGCATGAAATTTTCTACGAAAATGGGTGAAACGTAAGGACAACTGGTTCCGAACCAACTACCTTACGCTTTTGAACCGAAGAACCTCATTTCAACTGTAAGTTTTCATTCTCTTTCAAAATCGGAACGAATTCCACACAAAGTTTTTTACAAAGTCATGAAAACGGAATTAACAACAACAAAACAACAG
Source organism: Ericerus pela (assembly GCA_011428145.1). Lineage (NCBI taxonomy): Eukaryota > Metazoa > Arthropoda > Insecta > Hemiptera > Coccidae > Ericerus > Ericerus pela. The sequence goes on along the minus strand of WOFM01001414.1, from coordinate 42,740 downwards.
ACAACTAAAATCAAAAAAAAATATACGCTGAAGTAGAGCCGAATTTTAAAAAAAATACACAAAAAGAACGGATTAGTCAATGTAAAATATTTGTTTCCCAAAATATTTAATAAACTTCTATTGCATTCAACGGAGACTTTAAATATCAAGCTTAATTTTGAAAACTAGGTGTGCTCTGGTCATGGTAGAGACGATAAAATTCTTAATACTTCAGATTTCTAAAATACAAAAGGATTTGTTATTTAACAAATTTGAAGTCGTCACTTAACAATGACTGCTAACATCAAAAAACTGCGAATAAATTTCTTTTTAATTTTAAAATTTTTCGAAGGAAACATAATTACGTGCGGTGTTTTTGCCCAACCTTCTTATATTCTTTCATTATTTGACTTCTTTAGATTACTGTGGGGACAAATATTAACGTAAAAAAATAAAACCATAAATCTTAACTAACCTTCAATGGAAATCGTTTAACTGATTTTGCGCCCATTGAGGTTATTAAATGGTTATTATAAAGAAGACTGAAGGCAGAAAATTTCTCTGGTCATTACCTTTCGATGTACAAAGATGGCGCCTTAACAAGAATCCTCACTCATCGTACTAGTGATGGACTAAGGCTGGTTGTAAAACTTAATTTGCAGCATTAAAAGAAAGCACCAACCTACGTAGAGATACGCAGTCTACCCCACGTTATGCATACTCTGAACATAGAAAAATGGCAGTTGTTGACACTACTAAAAACTAAAATTATCAATTTTCAATCAATTGCTTCGAAATTTGTAACAAATATTATAACTTGCCATAAATTTTGGTGCGGGTCGGTCGCACGGTACTTCTGGTAACACTATCTTCGTTTTTATTTCATCTATAAAATGCCTAATTTTGGACCAATAGGGATGGAATTCAAAATGAATTTTTATTATGATCTGTTAATAACTTTTGAGTGACTATACTTACTTAATTCTACATTTTTCAAAAACCTGCTTTTTCTAACAGAGTTGCTGCTGCGTTGGAGTTTTTTTTTTGACATAATCTTGATTTACCTTAATTGTCAATTATGTAGGTCCATGTTTAAATAGAAAATGAATACCTAGTATAGTAGTAGGACACCACTATCATTCGGCACTTATAATATAATATGTGTTTAACATCCATGAACTATAAAAGTAGTTTGTCATCACACACCTTCTCGCACCTGATGCCTGACATCAACTGTCAATGACTTCCTCAGCCCAGTCCTCCAGTACCTACATTTCTTCAGTACAGGAGTTCTCCAAACTCCTGCTAGGCGCGTGGAGGAATCGTAGGCTACGCCCACAATACCTAGTACTGGATTCTTCAGTTTTGATACTTCCGCCAGTAATTTCATGAAAATGTTTATTTCAATACTATCAACGTCCTCAGAAATCTTGAAATTTATTGTTAAGCCTATCGCAGAAAATAGTTGGAAAATGAATTTTTGGGCAAACATCACACACGCGGTGGAAACATTCGATGACTCGAATAAATTTATCATCTTCTTGACGAATTTTTCGATATTTTATCGTAGAAATCACAAAACAAAAATTAGGTCTACCTAAATATGACGAATTACCTGTTCGAAGAAGTCCGTAAGTTTAAGCGAAAATAATTATTAAGCCTATGCCTTCACGACGTACGTTTAGGGTACAGAATCCATAAACAAAAAAACAATCGTACGCCGATTTTCAACAGCATCATCGATACCACCGTCGAAACCATTTTGCCACTCAACTTTTTCAATTCAACCCCTCGTATTTTCCGCACATTATCGTAGGCTGCATTTTTCATTAAAAAAAAAAAAAAAAAAAAAAAAAAAAGTGTCACCATATTCTTCTTAACCTATACATACTTTTTTTCACAGCCGCTATATTGCCAACCAATAAATGGATGTCGTTTGTTTGAAAAACCGTTCATCGATAACTTATTTTGGGGGAGGGAGGAAAAAATAAGTGGAAAAAAATCCTTGCTGTAAAAAGTGGTGGTGAAAAAAAAAAAAAAAAAAAAAAAAAAAAAGAAAAAGAAAAGAAAAACGTCGATTGTTCTTTAAACATCTGTCCTCGAAAGGTATTACAGCTGTAGTACTTTGTTCAGGGGGTACGCACTCACGTACGTACTTATTCACCCACCGAAATATTTTCTCCAATCAAAATCTAACCTCCCGATTTAACGAGGGATGCAAAAATTGGGCGTGATACACGGAAGAATTATATCCTAAGGGACGAATAGGCTAAGTATACACCGAAACGGGAATAGTGAAGTGAAAAAAAAAAGAAAAAAGATACGGTAGATGTATTTCTCATTGTGACAATTATTCTAATCCTCACGCCAGATTTTTATTGATAGTTATTTCATTGTTAAATACTATTTTTAAATTTCAAACCCCTCATTCTTTTCCCTGTCTTTTTTCAGTTCTCATTCCCCCTCTCACTCATTCTTTCTTTCTCTCTCACTCGTCCTCTTTTGCTCTACACTCAGCTCACCCTTATCGCATATATAGACGATACTTCTACTTAATCTATTTTCAGTAGGTAGCTCTTTTGTTATTATATAATTTCTTCTTGGGGCTTTGCAAAAATACGAGTGTAAAATGAGAGAGAGGAGGAGAGAATGAGAAAGAGAAAGATAAAAAGTGAAATATTTTACACATAATGATTAAGTTACGTACAAAAATATACGCGGTTGTTTGTATTTAATTTCGTTAAGCTGTTGCTTCAGACCATGTTAGTTTTTATTGGAGTGAAAAGGAATTTATGAATTGCATTTTGAGGCAGCGCGGCGATTACGTGTTATTGCCATTTAGCCAATAGCCCCAAAAATTGAAAAATGAGGAAACGTATGACGCGAAATAACAACAACAACATCTAAAAATGAAACTAATGTAGTCCATATATATAATAAAAGTATAAAATTCCAGTTTCTATTGAAGCAGTAACATATTTTTTTTGGTTTACTTCGATCCTCGTATATATGTATTAACGTTATAAGTATGGTTTATTTTACACTCTAATTGTTATACTTATTTGTTTGTTATCCGAATTCAACGTGTTTTCTTTTTTTACTTCTAAAATCATGGAAACCAGAAAACATTGACTATGAATACCATAGTTTGAACGTTGAAGACTTGGCTGTATTTTTTTCAAATTGAAATAATCTCCCCATAAAGCGTCTACACATTGGAATTTCATATTTATTGGCTCGTTTGTCTCATTGAAAGAACAACTTCTTATAGGTACCTGTCGACGAATTTCTCTTTTGTTATACCTACTGCAGGCTATATTGGATTTTTGTCAGTAATAAAAGAAAAATCTAAATTTTTTAAGTTAAACAATGAACACTTTCCAGATGAACCGGTTCATTCGACTCTCTTTTCTCATCAATTTTTTCGTAAGATAACTATCTACTAAAGTCTTTTGGTGAGTTTCTGATCCAATAAAATATTATCAAACTAATTTTTGAAGCAATGTACTATCTATCTCTATGTAAACCTTTATTATTGAAAATATTGGAATCATGAACAATTCGTTCGAATGAGAGTCATAAAATGTCCAAAAGCCAACGAGTGGAGTACAGAAGTTCTTAAAGTTTTTGAGTGCAAAATAAAATTTAAATTATTTTTGTGAAAAATCACAAATTATAAAGAGTGACGAACAGCGATGTATCCAGGATTTTTTCAAGGGAGGGCCCAAAACAATTTGATGACCTTTTTTTGCTAATCACTTTTGAAAACTGGAGAAAGTTTGAGAAATTTAACGTCTATAGAACCCACTGTCGCTTATTTGTTGCTGATAAGAAAAAAGATCACTTGGCCAGTCTAGAGACTGATCATTAATTATTCATCAACCAGATTAGCTGAAAGTATGCTACAACAAATTTAGAATCTTTAGGAATGCTATTATTGTTCTTCAACGAATTGAACGAATTTCGAGAATAATGAATATTCTTCAGCAATTTCAATAAATTTGTGCACTCAGATGAGAAAAATATACAGATTTTACATTTATTCACTCCATTGATTTCTGATATTAAACAGTTTTTTTATAAGCTTTTACCGAATTTCACTTATAGGTGTTAGTAATTCTCCGTGGATTTTACTCAAGGACGTAAATATAGTGTGTCCTGAGGGTTTTGAATGACTTACCCATGAAAAAAAGCTTGGTATCTAAAAGTGGGGTGTCTCTGTCAGTTTTGGTGATTTTGTAGTGGATCGGGGGAAGTTGTTTTTCAGATAAGAAGGCAAAGAAGATGTAGACTCCCTCAACGATGGAGCTGTCTACGCCCCTGATTTTACTTTACTTTTGAAGTGAAAAATATCAAAGAATATAGGAATGTAGATTATATTACTATGTATAAGTATAAACTTGAAGGTAAGAAACTACATTCATTTTTGTTTAAGTACTCTTTTTCATACAGGATTTTCACGAAAATATAGAAAAACAAAAACAGAAAATCGAAAGATCTTATGAATTTACAAAAAATTTAAAATTTTCTTCTTTCCAATTGGCTTTTTGAAAAGTAATTTATTATAACTGCAAAATCGTGTAGGCTATAACTGATAAAATTTCAAAATTCTTGGTGACGGTGTTTTCGAAATGACCATAATTTTCCAAACTGCCTATTTTATTAGAAAAATAATAAAAATGTTGACATTCATCCTGTTTCTGGTCCTCGTTGAAAAAAAGTAATTATATTTAAATTCCATACGAACTCACGCAATTTTCTGACAATAAGCTGATACTTCAAAATTTTTGCTGATATTTTAATGAAGAAATTCAAAAATTCATATTTTTGCACCTACGTTCAGATACCAATTGCAGATATTTGTGTTTGACAATTCTGAATAAAATTTCACGCAAGTTTCACAAAAAACAAACAAAGTACAAAGAATTTCCGATGAATTTACGTGAATGTAAAACTATTTTTCTCTTAGAGGTTATTATACCCTACTAAAATGGTACAAAATGTTTCAGTGGATTCAGTATGATGGACAATTTTCGAACTTTCGCTCTAAAAAAACGAAAATATGTAAATTGAGTTACACGTAATAAGAAAATACAAAATCAGGAATACTTATATTGAATTTAGACTACCCCTCTAAACTCGACTCTACTTTGTCGCCATCATATGTTTCTAATTTGCATTTTGAACATTCCAAAAAACGAATTTCACTTAAATTAGCCAGCAGGGACGGAGTTAAGAGAGGAAAAGGGGGCATCTTGTCCCATCGGGTTCTTGGTAAAGTTGATAAGTAGAATATTTCTGCTCATCAGTTGGACAGTCGGAAAAATCATAGTTTTTTCAAACACAAATGCAGCATAAAAATTTAAATATGTCAAATGATATCATTATCAACAACAAAATGGCCAACGTCCTCTTAATTTGACTTTAATCCCGAGAAACTGGTTGTATAGTTTACAGTATCTATATTAAGTACCTACTTTTGAGCTGCGCTAGAGTTTTTTTTAGTCTTCTTTCAATTTTTTTCAAATAATTTTTCACTCCGATGAAAGTTAAGCGAAATAAACGCGAAAAACTGCTTTACACCATCATTTTAACTTCCTTTGGAGATTCTCGCATCCCTCATATTAGGACTTCTAGTGTTCTTGCTGGTTGTTAAAGATGATGCAATCAATGAATATACTGAAATTCAGTTTTCTTTAAATTAATTTTTCTATAAGTCATTTTTTGAGCCAATTTGCTTGGACTATCTAAGTATCTTTTCTTAATTGATTTTGTGATACATATTATCATATTCAGACCAGATGTGAGGGCGGGAGGAAGGGGGAATCTTCTCTGGAGCCGGGTTTCTTGGGGCCCAGAATTAAAAAAAAAAAAAAAAAATAAGGGAGTAGATTTTTTTTGAAAAACGTCAAAACATTTTTAACTCGCCCTCTCATAATTAAAGTTTACATATGTCACCGAAACAATGAGAATTTTTCACTTTTTGAAGGACCTATAAACTTTTTCTCCCTCAGGCCCAAATTTTCTCTCTAATGCCCTCACCCTACGTGGCCATTTGGATAAGTCCTATACGTTTAAAATTTCATTTTCAGATGGAAATTTCAAAATATTTGTATTGATTTTGCCCCCTCCCTGAAAAATGCCTTCGCTACGTCACTGTTAGCCAGAATAAATTTTTTGTCATTTTCTTACCCACCCCATTTATATCCCTTAAAACTATAAGGTTCGCTTCTCCACAAAAGGTAATATTATGCATGCATAATTAATTGATTCACTTTTTCATTAAGTGCACCCTCCACATTTATAAGTTTCCACGATTAAAGCTTCGTCACTCACCCTTTCGCCCTTATACAGTACGATGTTTTGTTTTCACACATATGCATATCAAAAAATATATCGTCTTCTCCTTTTATACACTCGCACTCACACATGCAGGCTATCCAAAAAAAAAAAGACCATTAAGCTTATCGTATTCATCGAACAACTAAATTAGTGTTTCTATCACAATAACGTGAACATTTATTTTTCCTGATGACCTCACGTTGAGCATCGCAACCAAAAAGCTGCAAAAGTTGATTTTCGATAAACGTGTTTTTGTTAAATAAATGGAGGGAGCTAATGGGTGGAGAGCCAAAAGTAATATATGGCCTATATACGCCTCCCCAAGAAGTCACAAAAAGGCAGGCAGAGAATAGGAGAGAAAGAAAAGTGTTGCAGTTGCTTAGTGGAAAGAAAAAACGCGCAGCCTTCATCATCATATAACCCAACAGCAAAATGTCTTTATTAAGTTGTGTGTGTATATATATATATATATACACGGTACTGCTTTTGAGCCGCGGCAAAAGAACGAAACAAGAAAAGGTCTATATATAGTATACTGTACAGCTATAGTAGAACAAAAACTCATCGTTCAGAAGGCCTTTAGAGCTTTTGGGAAATAATAACATCGACGAAACAAAAGGCTAAGTGGATTATCGGCGCGTAAACGCCTAGAATGTTGTTGGAGGGGGCTGGAGAAAGGGGTCGAGGGTTATAGAAGAGAAGATGGTTAGTTTCGGTTATATTCATATATAAGGGCTGAATTCGTGTATATAACCCTCCTCGTTTTCACGGTATTAACTTTCACTTCTTGGATGATGTAGCTTTAGACTTTGGTCTTTTTTTCTCTCTGCGTCACCCTCTCTGTCGCCCACTCTCTTTCGCCACTCTCTTTTACCGTCTCCTTCTCACTTACGCGTTTTCTTTGTGCATTTAATAAAAACACGCCGTACCTTAACCCAGGAGTACAAATTCGTTTCTCCCCCCTCTACGCAACCGCTAACCCCAAAAAATACACCCTCGTCGTCGTGTTAAATTGTGTAAACTGATATACAAGACAACCACAGTTCTCCTTTTAATCTTTGTAGAACGTCTTTATCGCGTTCAACAGTTATTATTTAATACGTTTATGGTTGTTGTTGTTTGTTGTTTTTCTTTCTTCACTGTTTTGGAATTTTTTCGGTTGCAGCACCCTTCTTCATTAACCTATTTTCATGATTTTTTTTTTTTTTTTTACTTTTGGTGGGGCAAATTTTTTATTTTTCGTCTCATTATTTCGCTCGATGAATTCGCGTTAATTAGGTGCAATATAGGTCTACATAATTAAAAATATGGTAGGAGAGTGTGAAGGTGTGAAGTGTTAAACTTACCACGTAATTCCGTTAATGATGTAGGCCAATTTGGTAATGGTGAATCAGTAGCTGGTAGAAGATTTTGAAGAGAGCCGGTGAACTGGAAATTGGGCGAAGCGCTGGCTCCTTGAATTTCAGAAGGAACTGAAAAAATTAATTGCCATTTGAGATTGCGAATATTTTTTAGCACTGAAAAGAAGCTTAATATTTTAAAGGGAAAATACATTTATTGACGAATGGGAGTTTCAATTTATTACTTGTATTTAACTAACAAACTTTTCGATGTAGGTACTTTTTTCCTTCAACGCTATAGTGCTTTTCGATGTGAAATCATCGTAGCAAAAATGCTCAAAAGCATAATGAAAGAGGCACCTACTTTCCTTTTTTTTTTGGGGGGGGGAGGGAAGGGGTTGAATTAAAGTACAAATGTATTAATGTACAATTATGAACGCATTTTTTTGCATTAAATTTTGATGACCAAGTTGAATATATACTAATATATTTTTTAACAATTTACATTCAGCCCCGCCCCTAATTTTACAAAGTCGGTGTCAGAAGAGAGCTTTTATCACAAGTTCAGAACCTATGAGCTAATCGTCGAGTCGGATCGAGAATTTCGGTTTATTTTCTGAGAGAAAACTTTCATGGCACTGGAGAAAATAAAACGAAACCAAAGAGCGTCATACGTTCCCCACACTCCACAGTAACTGGAAAAGTAGATTCTCCTCTTACAATTAGGGATGCTGTGCGTATCCTTTTTTGAGGAATTATCCTCAGTAAAATTTCAAGGGGGTACTTATTTTTGTATTGCGGAGAAAAAATTTAGGTATTTTAAATTAATGTAAAGAACACGAAAAATAAAAGTTAATAATAAAGGTTAATAATAATTTTTTTTTTCTCCAAAAATGTTCCTTCAGAACTAGATTTTTATTATCTTATTAGCTGTAAGAATCTATTGAAACATAAGATACTGAAATTTTTAATGAAAAATTTTTAAAGGAAGAATAAGCGATATGGGTAGAAGAAGAATTTTTTTGACAGGCATAAATTGTCATTTTAGGAGGATGGTCTTCTGTATGTGCTGAGAAGGTCACAGCACCCCTGCTTACAAAAATATGCAACTTCGCAGTTTTTCCTTCTAGACTGGATTAGTGCGATGTTGGCACTAAACAGTAACTGATTGTATTTGAAACTCGCTTATAAAATACATCAGCACTGCTCACATTAGAACACACGTACTGTATTGATAACAGTAAGTATAGGTAAATATCTATTCTGTTAAAGTAGCGATTCTCAGGTAAATGAATGAATGGTTTTCTGATTGTGTTCCCTTTGTTTCTGTCGTTTTTCGTCATATGTCTCGTTCAAACGTTTTGTCTTTGTTCATTCCTATGGTCATTCCTAGTGTAAATAGGTACAAATTGATAAGTGAGTTGCTAAGAAAACTGCGTAAGTAGCGATCTACTGATCGTTTTCTGATAGAGAGATCGATGACGTCAATGCATTGAAAGGCTAAATTCAAAAATCCTCGCATAATGTCTACACCTAGAAAAGGAAGATGTTTCTAATGATTTCAAGCACAGCTACCCACTGAACTGTCTTGTCTAATCCAACTTTGTAGTTCTGTACCTATCTAATAGGGTAAAGGCAGTAGTTTGCATCAGTTTAAGAGAAATTTCAACTATGGAGCTCAACTGTAAAATCAGTTTTAAAGTTACAATAATGTTTTCATGGCTCCTGGAACCAGAAATCTATCTAAAGTAAAGTGGGGTAATACCAATACTGAAATGCAAGATTTTCGGTTTTTTCACTCTCAGTTGCCCCCATGTTATCGTATTCAGACGTATAATAGCTCGATGGAATCATGCATTCATCCTCTACAATTTGATGGGTGAAACATAAAAATCTGACAATCAGGTTTTGAGTTATAAGGAAAAATGTAAGTCAACCTCTGAGTATCGGTATTGCCCTGGATCTGAGGTAATACTGTTATCATCTTTCTTGTCTCGTATATAACCAATACAATTTTCTGAGGCAATATCGTTAATGTGCATACAGTTGGCTACAAAATGATTTTTAATTCATGAGAATTAACTGAAAATTGACAAAGATATGAGACAATGAAATTAAGGCTCACTGTTGGAACTAGCAGCTTTTACACTCAGTGTTGCCATTTGAAAATTTTTGCAGGTATTAGAGTCAAGTATCGGTATTGCCTCAAATTGGTATTATCCCACTTTACTTCATTATTAATTTTAAATGCAGTAGATATTGAATTAAAATTTAATTATTTTCATAATTGAGGACAATGAAATTGAAAAACATCAAAATTTTTGGTTTGCGACACTGTCCCTCGGGGTTGATCTTTATGTTATAGTAATTCTTCGCTAAACCGTGATTTATTACTTTTTGTGAAATCATTAACAGGGGTAGGTAGGGAGTTAGAAACAGTGATAATTTTTGTCTCCTCAAGTAAGTTAATATTTATTGTTTTTTTATACCTATAAATGATGAATATTTTATAATTATTATTAGGTACCTGAATTATTCGAAATTAGAAGATAGAATGCTTCTTAACAAATTCTCAATAACCTAGGGTAAAGGTGTGACAGTGCATAGGTTTGACACGTTTCACCTAAATATGTAAAAATTAAGGCTACTACTGTCGTAATGTACGATATTTAGCATTTGTTAAGACACCCTCTCTTTTTATTTTAAAAATATCACATACACATATAAATTAATAATCATAATCTAGGAATAAAAAAACATTAAATATTCATTTTTTTGATGAGTCAAAAATTATTAATGCTTCTAACTGCCTACCTCAGTTGATGATTTCCCAAAAAGTGATAAATCATGGCCCAGCTATTGATTTGAATGACTGAAGAATTACTGTTATAGAAAGAACAACCCTGAGGAATGGATAAAAGCATGTATTTTATATGAAATAATAAATTTTTATTTATTATTTTGATTTAAACATAACAGAGCCTGAAATTTGTTATTTCATTAGTTTGCAACACTTTTTTGCAACACTTTTGTTGCAGACTAGTGCAAGAACAAAACGTCAATAAATTAGATTGCGACACCTTAGTTTTTAACAATTCTTAGGCTTATGTATAGTTGCTGGATATGAACTGTAATTTCTATTACATTTTAGATGAAACAAATCTTCAGTTTTTCCTCATTCAAGCTTTTTATTTTGTAAAGTGAAAATGGTGAATGTTTTTTTAACAAAAGTGTCACAAACCAAGGATTTTAATGCTATATTGTTTCAGTATTAAAAATTATGAAAATAATGAAATTTAGTTCAATACCATACTTAAAATGGATAGTAATAAATAGGTTTCCCATTCCAAGAAGCTAGTAAATAATTATTTGGTAAAGTAAAGTTGGTGTAGGTTATTTTGATGGGAGTGTCACAAACCCAGGATTTTAGTTTTTTTAGTTCCATTTTTATCAGATATGAAAATAACGAAGTTAAATTCTATACTTACTATGTTTAAAATTAATAGTAGATAGATTTCTGGTTCCAAGGAGCCATAAAATAATTTAAAACTAATTTTTCAGTTGAGCCCCAAAGTTGAAATTTCTCTTAAAGTGTCGCAAACGTCTTTACCCTACATTACTATACAGAAGTTACCTTAATTTTCATATATTTAGGTGAAAAGTGTCACAAATTACTGCCTTTTCTCTACCTACCTACTTAAATATGAATTCAATTGTCAGTAATGGCTAATGATGCATTGATTATCAATACTATCGATAGACTGTCAACAGTTTTCTTCAAAAATGACTATGATTGGAAAAAATATCGATATTACAGATCATGACATGGTTGTACAAAACAACATGGATACCATGAATTTCTGATGAACTAATCGGTCTAGAAAAGATTTTTACAGAATTTTTGGTGTCAGTAAATAGGTAAAGTCGATAACACTTCTTTGCATATATTTTAGACCCAACTGCACCAACTTTAAATAGTAGGATATACTAAGTTTAACTAATACATATGATGCATAGTAAAATAACGGGTTAACTATTTGGTACAACCTTCGCTTACAGTTAATCCTTCTATGCTTGATCATTACCAAGTGACAATTGAAAATATTTTTTCAATGCTTTTTTTTTACAAGGGGAATCCCTATTTTGTTACGACTTAAAAGTATCTCAATTGTTTTCATTGTTTGTAAAATAGATGTCAAACGTGCTAGCTTTACTAAATCCATGTCGCAGACAGTCAATTTCTGGGTTGAAGGTAAACCAAGAAATTTTCACATTTTGTCTTCAGCCCCCCTCCCCAATAATTTTACTAAGTTAGCCCCCTGAGAGTTACAACAATTTGCTTTATAGACCAGAGATTGTTACACTTGTTTTATTCAGGGTTCCCTTAGTACATCAGGATTTTTCCACAGCACCCCCAAAAAATGCCTACCCAATATTTTCATTATGTGGATGAGATTAGTTATTCACAACACTAATCAGCTGATATAATCTATCCAACAACTGGCTAATTATAATGTATACATTCGATTGCAAACAATTGCAATGTAGTATACTTACTTTTACCACACCAAATTTCTTCTTAAAAAAATAGACTTAAGAAATTTTTTAATGATTCCCTACGCCCCTGAAAGCAAGCCACGGGCCGAGGTTGAGAATCGCTGTTATAGATACTTTTCATGATATAATGCTTTAGTCTTACGAAATTTTACTATTTTTCAAGACCTTTCCAAAATTCCAAACATGTACATATATCATTTCATCAAAGTGAAACAAACCAAGTAAATAATGTTTCGTTTTAGCATGCCTAATGTCCCCAGTGTTTTTAATCCAATATATTATTGATCATTTTTACTGAATTAGGTCCTAAGATATTTTAATTTTTCAATGAAAGGTGAATAAAATCAGAGAATTTCATATCACTGAAAAAAATTTTTTTTGATGAACGAACTATTACCGAAACTTCGGTATTATCTAATATTAACTTGAAAATCGTCAAACAAAAATCTTGAAAAAACTGCGTAACAGTTTTCTATACTAATTGTCAAATTACTTTGTAAAATCTCCGCTGGACGCTGGCAGTTCATTTCTGTAGGCACAAAAAAAAAATTGAATCATTCGTCATCAAAATTTGGTCAAACAAAACCGGAAAATTCAATATCGATTCCTCAAATTCAGCCTTTAAGAGATATTCATCTGCCAATTTTGTTTGAAAATTACTCCGCACCTTATATTTAATAAGCCTAATCGATGTTTCAGAGGCAAGTAATTTATCTATATCATTATTTTTGTATTAGAAACTCATACTCACAAACGTGAGCTGAAGTATACCATTCTACGTTGATAATATTTAAAACATTAATTAATGTAATTAGTGGATGCAAACCATTAAAATAAATTGCCCACACCGATCACAGAACTTAAAGAAAAAATACGCATTTAATTTGCTACGATTTATTATTTGATGAGTTGTAAAATTATGTAGTAGTTGGCACAAATCAAAAAAAATTAAAAACTATTAGAAACTGGGTATCTTATAGGTTGGAAATGAGTTTACCAGTTTACTTTATTAGTTTTTGTATTTATTTTTTTAGCAAATGGGATACCTTTGTCATTCAGGATCTATTTTCATATCAATATAGGGATATCAACTACCTATGCGTCTCATATGTTCCACCTTGGCCCGTGGAGAGGGAATTGGGGCTCGGGTGGTCTTCTCTGTAGGGTCTTTGAAGGTGTGAAAGGCACATAAAAAAATTTTTTCAAAACAAATACTTTTTTTTTATTCGATAACTCATTTAGGAAAATGGACTTTGGGCCAACTTAAATCTTGGCCTTCCGTATAAGTCCGGGCCCAAGGAAATCCCCTCTTAACCTCTCACTCTTAACGGTGCTGGTTTCACCACAATTTTGGTAAGTATTGGTCCAAATAGTCCAAATCAAGCAAATAAGAGAGCATTTAGTTATGCATAATGTTCTAAGTGCCAGTGACTTATGTACGTCACGTTAGCTCCGCTAGGTCTCTGGTCCAAAGATTAGTGATGCAAAATATTGATGATTTTTCACATCTATAGCTATCGGTAGTTTAGCTGTCCTGCATAATATCAATATTTTTTTCATATGGATAGCTATAGATAGTCATTTTTGGGGAAAACTATCAGTATATTGATATTGAATGACAATTTACGCCCATATTTATTCTCTTTGAACTAATACCTAATTAGGTGACTAGAGGGAAACACTGTTTTATGGTTTATACGATTTCTCTTAATTTACTCTCTAAAAGTTAAAACTTCTCTAATTTACAGAATACAGATTAGGGATAAGAGAATGGAGAAGTGAGTTTAAACCATGGTTAAGTTTATGCATTACTAGTTTGAATTAAAATATGAATAAAATTATAAAGTGTCATTCCCTATACTTTAATCCAGATGGATCAAATCACAAGATGAGGAATCATTAATAGTAGGGATCAGATTTTCATATAATAGCATAATTATTTTTCTGTAATTGTTGTAATAAAATTTTAATAAAATACTTTTCTATTTAACGTCATTCTGATTAAAATGAGCCCAACTTGTTTTCGCATAGTATTTTACATATTTTAGGCCTAAAAACATATTTTCAGTAAAAATACGAAGGTTTTTTGATTTTTTTGGTTTGAAAAAAAAGCATATTTTAACATTTTTTGGCCAAAAAATATTTAGTATGTGTGTGATAACGAATATAGTTTGTTGTCTTATAAAAATTTAGAATTATTTTATTTTCTAAACAATATCCCAAAATTCCATTTACCATACTCTTCTTCTGTTTCTCTCAAATAATTATTTTTCTTCTTCTTGACTAATAATTTTACACCTACACTATATCTAATGGTATAATTAGTAACCTCAACACCCTGGTTCCTCGAATACAGGAATCCCTCCCGTCTTCATATCCCTACTTTTGTACCATCAAATACTAATGACAGTGGAAATATATGCACCCTTAATCTTTTATATAAACTTATGTTTAAGACAGAATATTCGTACCGTCTTGGTCTTACAATCGCCTTTATTAACTTATTTGCTTGCACTGTTGTATGTGCAAAATATTATTTATCTAATGTGTTGTGTTATAACTATTGTGTTTGAAATATTTCTTTAAAGCCTTTATCCTGATGTTAAGGTCCACCATACGAGAGTAGATAGTAAATTATTTAATTGAAATTATCGAGTAACGTTGATATTCATTTTGAGTATTAATATTCTTGAAGGAAGTGTAACGCCCTGGAAAAGAATGATCAAAATGATACAGCTAATCTCCTTTCTGGCATTACAGTATGTTGAGCTAAAAAAAAATTTCAGCACTCTAAACTGGGTCAAATTCCATTAGACATTTTGTTAACAAATTTTATTGTAGAAAGTCTTAGATGCAACATGTTGACCAACTGCTTCAACAAACTTGCTGAAAATGATAAAAATGATAAAAATGATGACCCAATGATTTAATAGTGATTTAAGACTCGGTAAGTGATGTGATGAATGATAATATCATTGATATCAATGCTATTCTGCTATTTGTTGTTTCGTAATCAAATGAAATTGTTTTTCTCTCCTAATATTAAGATTGTTTCTTGAATTCTTTGTAGCAATAAAATCAAAAATTGAGTTAAATAATACCTACCCATTTTGACACTATGCATATTATTTTGAAGAAAAAAAAACATATTTTAAGTTTTAGGTGTACCGACATGCATATATTTTTCAATTTTTTTAGGACATGAAAATCCATCCCCTAATCATTAGACAACTTTTAACATTCATCATGTTGTAAATCTGCCAGTGTAAAGTTTTGAGGTTAAATTGAGAAAAATATAAAAAAATAATAGAAAAAATGTCACTAAAAAATGAAGGGTCAAAAATTTGATTTATAGGTTTCTATTTACAAAATTTAACACCCTTCCCTGGCGTTCCCACCTAGAAAAATATGCACGCTGCTTTACTGAAGGTTACAAATGATACGTAATTTTTTCTTAGTTAAGTTTTTTTGTTGGCGGCGTCTGGACGAGGTTATCCGTTTGGTATGTCTATCTCCGGAACTATAACGGAATTTCGTTCGCTCAAAACAAGGGTCATACTTTACAGATTTTAATAAAAGTAGGCTCAAAATATTCCTGACCATCCGCAGAATGTCTTAGGCTATTCATATTTGAAAATAAAAAAATTAGACGAGTGTAATTGAAGAAAATGAGAATTTAAAGATGAAAAAATTACTGTCGTAAGTGTGGGCATATCCAACAATAAAAGCTGCTCATTAAAATCAAAGCAGTGGTTTTTTTTTTTTTTTTGTAATTTTTTATCAAGTGCTGGAGAGACAGACTACATGAAATTATAGCAATATTTTGAAGATCAGCTGATTTGATATTTCAACGAATCAGCACTACAATATTTTATAAAAACTTATCGAATAATAGAAATTTAATATTTTACGAATGGGGTTATACCACCCCTCCTAACTCTGTGATAGAAATATTGAGTATATGTTTATGACCCGCTGCAGACGATTATTTCGCTTCAATATCTTTCCATTATTTTTTCTCAGATGTACTAATGGCCGCTTTTTTCACGTTTTTTCTTTTTTTTACCATCCGAAAATAACTCAAAGGTCTGCTATTTTGCGAATTTATACATTTTGCTCATCCATAATTCGGGCCACCATTTAATTTTAACGTACCAACGGTGAAATTCCCAAAAATAAAAATAAATAAAAATAATGGATAAAAAGATCATCCTTACCAGTCATTGGCGTTGAACCGTTAATATTGCCTGATGGATCGGTGTGAACTTTGGCATCGTTTAAATCTAGTATATCGCAGATATGGAAACCGGACGATCTAGCTTGGCCTGGCATTTTCATACTATCCAACAATCTGAGAAGAAAAAAAACACGGAAAAAACTATTTAGCCTAGATAAGTTAGTCGTCAATATAATGCAAAAAATTTCTCATTGTTGGCTGTAAGTATAGGGTAAAGGCCAGTTGTACAATAGTGAGTTAACTCCGACCTCAGGACTGAGGTTGATTCACATTCAAATCTAAAATTTCTTATTCGATCAATTGTGAGCTTAAGAACCAGAGTCAAAAAAATTTCGGTTTAACCCTCTGTTGTACAACTGGCCCTAAAGTTTATCGATCGTTTCTAGCCTATACTCGAAAACTGTTCGGCCAACCAGGAACTAGGCGAGTTTAAACACTTTTTCTACTAATTCATTCGAACAGTTTAGTGGAATATATCATCTAATCTTTCGTTAATGTGAGAATACTCGAACCTTTTGTTACATATTATTCTTTTTGGGTATACAAATCATGTGAACACGTATACTACACACGTACTATATGTTTTGCGAATAGAAATGAACATACTTATAGGCCACCCTACACCTTCTTATGAAAAACGACAAGAAAATAGTATAGAGCTTCTTTTTTTTCTTTTCGCTGTCAAACGTCATACCTATAGAGAATTGCAAATAATGAATCAGTCATTTAAAAGACAAGAAAGAAAGAAAAAAAAAGAAGAAGAAAAATCGATAAAGACTGTTATCCTTGTGTAAGTTATAACGGATTCGATAATGTCGTGTAATTCGTGTCGTTTAATTTCTCGAGTATTTTTCTCTTATTCAAATGATCGTTTTATCATCAACTCGTACATATAAATTTAAACCCGTCACATAATCTTTTTGCACTTATGACAAATAACGATTTTTTTTTTATCATTATTTTACCATGTTATTACGAGGAAAATAAATTTAGTGTTTCTATTTTCTTCTTTTCCCAAACAAATACCTACCTGTAGTAACTTACGCAGTATAATCATACACAATAACCTATACATGTACAATTCACCTTGACCGTTTTCTGTCCCATAAACTCGTCTGGTTGACGTAAAATTGACATTTGTTGGATTGTGACTTAAAAATGTATTTAATTACAAATTAAAAAGTACCTATATCGGTAAGTGGAAGGAATGTGAAGTGGTGCGAACTTAGGCGTATGCGAGAAGGGTTGGCAGGTTTACTTGTTTCATTAATTTTACATTTCAATAAATTTTCAAAGTACCTACAGGTAAGGTTATTTTGTGCAATAAAAACTGATTTTTTGACTCTTCAGCAATGGCTTCCTAAAAATATGAGACCCAATGGTTTAGAAAATATAGCAGTTACTAAAAAAAAAAAAAAAAAATTAACTAGGAAAATTGGCTAAGGTCTTGCAGTCAAGATGAAACGCAAAATTTGAGAAGAAATATGAAAAAACTATAAAAGTCAGTCATTTTCAAGATTTAATAAGTAGGCTACTTATGTAATATTTTTTTCCTCCATATTTTAGAACATAAATAACAAGTTTTTATAAAACACGATCAAAAAATTAATGTTTACACCGATGTTCGCAAGCAATAAGTTGTGCTTATCATTGATGAAGCATAACCTCCATGTAAAGTAAATGTGATTTTTACACGAAGGTTTCACATCGAGCTACATTCACTTTACATCGAGGTATGAAGGTTGAAAGGTAACAACGTTATATTATCTTTGTGATGCAAATTTTTATAGTTTTTAAAGACGAGTACACACTTGTATCATCCTGCCGTATCATATCGTCCCAATGTGTATGAGGTCTGTAACCTTGTACCATATCAAAAACATGATACGAGGATACAGTATGGACCTTGTCCACTTGATGATGGTATTCTGCCGTTTCATCAAAAGGCGCTACCTGGAATTGCAAAATTTTCTGTAGAATTTGAGAGTATGATACGATCCCAGGCAACACCTCACAAAAATAGAACCGTATCATCGATGTGTATTGTATCACGATACACACCGATGATATGGCACAGCAGAATGACACGAATGTTTACCCGCCTTAAGACAGCAATCAAAATAACAAACTCAAACCAGTAATGTTTTTTTTTTTTTTCAATTATTGTAATATTATACTTACCTACTCTTCTTTTTTTATATATTTTTTAAGTTGAAAAAAAAAATCTGATTTCCCACTCTATCGTAATTATTAATTGAAATAATATAAAATAAAAAAAATACCCCAACTGGGATTCAAACCTGGTATTTCTTGGGTGTCAGTGACACTCTCTACTAAAAGCACCATGATTGCTCATAAGTATTGAAAAATTTTCACCATCTTTCAACATATTAAAAATACTTCACCAACCATTAAGCATATCTACGTTGCATTTAATAAACATTTTGTCATTTTCTAATCATTAATTATAAAAAAAATCTTCCTCAACAAGTTTGAAAAATAATTTTACATGACTCGAGAATTGCTCATTTGCTGCACTAATTTTTCAAATTTTCCTTTGCATGCGAACACTTACTTTTAATCCTTGGTGTGTAATATACTGCTAAATTTCGCCTAAAAATCTAATAATCACAACCAAGACTAACACCAAGACTTGACATTGTGCAAGTCCTAGACTAAGACCAAAGTCAAAGATTTGACATTACAGGAATGAAATCAATACCTAGACTGAGAGTACGCTGTACTAAGACCAAATGATTATATGAAAAAAGCTGAATTAATGAGTAAGTACGGACATTTATCTCAAAAGTAAATTTTTAATCTTTTGTTCCAGGTTGTGCTAAATAAGGTAAGTATTTATTTTTAACGGACTTATAAAAATGATCAGGAAGTTGTAGTGTGCGAAAATCCCAATGAAAAGGGCAGACACAGCGCAGAGAGATCAAGAGATAAAATCAGAAGAAAGCAAGTTAGGTACGGACATACGTTGTATTTCCTGACCAGAGAAACCAAATTAAGTGGGGATCGAGCGCACACAGATACACTTCATACACATTACTTACACATCAAAGGACTCAGAGAAAGGATCAACACATTTTGGAGAACATTATTTTATAATCAAAAAGGAAAACATATGGACAATTAAGGAGCGCATAAGAATTAATTGTAATAAAATAAGAAATCCAAAACATGAAGATAAAGTTCAAAAAGAAAGACATAATTGCGTACAGAATTCCGTGTGAAGAACGGAGGTGCCGACATCCTACTTTAAATGACAAAACCATAAACTGGGACCATGATTAAATCAAAAGACTTTAGAAAAGAATAATTTTAAAAGGTAAAATACCAGTTTTTTCTATAGCGCCCATATTAATAGACATCGCAAACAAAATCCGAACACACTGTAATATAACATAATTATGAACAATCATATAGGTATCTATATATATATTTTTTTTTTCAAGTAGGTATTCTGATTACTTAACAACGACTGAACGGATTTTGATAATTCAGAATTCATATAAAAGAAGATAGTTTATAAATGGTCCCATTAAATTTTCGTTGAGATTGGATCACCATAGGTTTATATGTATACCGAATCCAAAACTATGAACCTAAAATTCAAAATTCAATCAATTTCTGTGAAAATTGGTATCTTTGAGTTTTTTTGGTTGCTGATTACAAATCCATTGCCAGATTTTCAAAATTCAAAACTGCAAATCCAATATATTACAGATTTGAAATTCTGAATTAAACCAATTCAGAAAATTTGAACTATAAATTGAAAAATAATAAAAAATTTTTCAAAAAAACAAAGCCAACTCAAAGAAAGATAAGCCCACATTAAAACCATGAACTAAAAAAAGCACTAGAGAAAAAAAATTTTTGAGAATGTTACAACACCATTTCTTTTCGAATGAAGATGTTATGATTCCACTTTCATCTTTTTAGAACAAAACTTTTTAAATCTATGCCAAATTTCAGCTTACCTACTTAATTGATTAAAATTTGGCAGCAATTTAAAAAGTTTTGTTCAAAAAGAAGATGATATCACAACATCCTCGTTCAAAAATAGATGGTGTTGTAACATCCTCAGAAATTATTATTTCTTTTTTAGAACTTTTTTTAGTTAACTTTTTCAATGTAGGTTTACCTTTTTTGAAGTCGATTTTTTCAAACTATAATGATGAAGCTTATAATACGAAAATTTATGCAGACGACAGAAACTTTAAATAATTATTCAAATGAATCATTATTCATTTACCTACTTAAATTTCTTGGGAGTGAAGAAAATAACGTTAGATTTTTGAGCAGAAAATTTCGCAAAAATTTCTTTACCCTCTTTTCTTTTCTCGAAAGGTGTTTGTTAGAAAAGACAATAATTTGTAGATATATAAGAAATAATTAATAGCCTGCAAAAATGTTTTGAATTATGAAATGAATCCACAGAACTCCATCGAAAAGGTTCTTTGATCACAGGAAAAGAGTGGGTATCGATACCAAAGAATGAAAAACCCTTTAAAAAAATCTTTCAAACCGTGATTTTATTCAAAATTTTTTTTCTTATATGTTCTTTACCTTTCTTTACTGACCATTAGGTAGTGATGCGAACAGTAGATATCAGTATCAATAATTATTAATACACGTATCTGTACTTCGAGATAATGATACGTGTCGAAACCTAAAAAACGGTATCAATTGATACCGAATTAAGATGATGACGAAAATTGTGTAGAAGACCAGAAGATGAAGACTAAAATAGTTATTTGTGATACAAATGCAAAAAAAGTGGATGATTTTGACTCGAGTATCAATCACTTACTTTTCACGCGTGTTATGCGATTTTTTGCAACACTCCCCATCCACTCCCTAAAAAAGCAAAAATTTGTGTTTTTTTAGAGCCAAATAATATTTAATAACTTTACTTTGGAAAAAACAAAAAACTTGAAAAATAATCGAGCAGTGCAAGAAAGTGATTGAATCGTGCGAGAAAGTGATCGAGTCATGCGGCGCCGTGTTGAAATTCATGACTTTTTGTTTAGTCAGGTGGCATTAAAAAACGTATTTTTCGTTTAAGTTTTCAAGCAATTTTTTTTTTAAAAGAGCAATCGAGATCCAAGGCACTAACGTATATTGCATTGTATCGCAGTGCCCAAATGTTCTCTTCGGTGCATATTTTTCCTTTTTTTATAATTTTGTCAAGTTTTACGTCACGAAAATCAATGGGGGTAGTCAACATCTGAATATAAATGCCTAGTATCCATCAGCTGAATTCTCGTTCCCAAAAATAATTGGGAATTCTCAGTTAAAATTTTCATTTTCGAGAATTTTCAGTCACTGGAAAACAGTAGTGGTATAAAAATATGATTACTTATCGATACTTAACTTTCTCAATCTTTTGCATTACTACTACCTATTTTGCCTAGTGTTTGCTTCTCGTTGAAAAAAAAAAAGGAGTGGTTAACCATCCCATTTAGGCAATTTGTTGAAACAATAAAATTTTTTATATTATAAGGGACTTCATAAGTTTTTTCACCCCAATTCCATGGATGTATAATTATATGCTACTGATTGCATTGTTATTTTGTGACACAAAATTTAACATGATATCAATGTGATAAAAGGTTCTTTTTTTTTTTGTTTGTTTGAAAGTCAGCAATAAAAAACTGTAAAATTCTTTGTCTTTTTTATGGGCCAAGGTTCTTCTTTTTCTGTAAAAGGCATAATTATTTGCTTCATAATTGAATAAAAACCAATTAGCCCCCACTAACCCGAAAATATTACAATTTTTTCAATCATTCTTGCTTTTAAATAACTAATAAATTTTCATCTTATTTTCAGTTTTTTCAGTTTCACATTTTTTCAACTGAACTCTGCTTACACTGGAACGTACGTCGTCGGGTAAAGGTTTGTTAGGTATATCTTATCTAACTAAATTACAATTATTGAGTCTATCATTTTGTAACGGAGAATGTTGTTTGAGTGATTGTTATTTTTGAGAAAAGTCGATCAATAGAGCTGAGTATTAACTCGAAATAACACTTAAACTATTGATTTAGGCTAACGGAGTGTGTGATGGTATATTCAGAAGGTGCTGCTATTGTTTTCAAGTTGCAATGGTTTCAATAAGCAATAGGTACTTAGCATCCCAAAGTATTGAATTTTATCCCTTTTGCTGATTCATAATTTACGATTTTCAACACTTTTGATAAAATAGTAAAGTTCTTGATTCGATGCAAATTATCATCATTTCATGCCAATAACTGTAAACAAAAATTCAAAGAACTATAATATAAATAGAAATTAATTTGGTAATTTTTACTACGATGAAGTGACCAATAATAATATAAGGTAGATTCTTGTAGATCACATTAACTACTTCATCTCTATTTACACATTGAGAGCAAAATGCTGATTTTTACCCAATATTGCTTGAAAACGGGGTATTAAAATTGACCTTATAAAAGAATTAAGGGTGGGGACGATGAAAATTATCTGTTTCACGAGAAAAGAAAACAATTTTTATTATTTTCTAATTTTAACTTTTTTTTATGTATATATTACTCCAAATTTTTTATTCACTGTTTTGAGAAAACTACAAAATGGATGGAGCTTAAATCTAGAAGCAGGTCTAAAAGTAGTTAGGTGCCTATCGATTTTGTAGTTTCTGAGAAAAGTGGAAAACAATATTGTTCCAGTAGTTTCTGAGGAAACCAGGAAACAATAAATTCCTGGAAAATCGATTTTTAGCAATATAACATCTCTAGATTAATATTTTTGTTAATGATATCGATAATTATCGATAGCATTTTGTAATTTTTGTTGGGTATACCAATCCTCCTCTCCATGTTCCTTGCCGCACTGCACTGTATGTAACAATATATTGTATTATGTAAACCGGTTTTCATTAATCTTTATATGACGTCACCTCGCGTTTATATTGATATTTGTTCCATATTGATTTTTAAAACTTTGATTATTACATTCTCTCAAGTAGACTGAACACTGTTTGTTTCTTTTATCAAAATACACTCTCAGACCTCTACAATTTTTTTTACCTGAAACTAAAAATTAAATATCGATATTATTTTACAATTTTTTAAATTAATTATAATTAATTTTTTTTTTTTTTTTTGTGAAATATGGATGAAAATTTTCAAATTGGGTTTTCTAACGAAGTATATTGCAGCGCCAGAGTTTTTATTTTATAGACTTTTTATGGGTCATGAGTATTAGTATCTCAAATTTTCTCTAAAATCTTCTCAAAATGGTTCCTACGTCTCTGCTATCTCAACGATAAAAGATGTTCGTATCTACTGTCTTATTAAGTAACTTATTTGAGAATTGAAGTTTCCAGTTTTGTCCACTTTTTCTGGAAACTAAGTAACTATGTATTGTAAGGTCAAAGTCGAATGAAACGTGAAATTAAAACGTTTGAAAGCAGTTTTGAAAGTCTTTTTAATATTTTGCTGTTGTTTAGCATTGTCAATCTTCGGTAGGGGATAAGATCCGACCGAAATGAATGCTGTCCATCAAGTATAGATGAGTTATTCGCAAAACGTAAAAAAAAGATCTAATAGTAGGCTAAACTATCGGATATAATTTTTTTTCCTTTTGTTCCATCATGGAATAAAATGTTTTTGAAAGGCTACCTAGTAATAAAACATTGAAGAAAAATAAAATAAAGTATTTTTATCGTTCTCGAAAAACTCGTCCTTTGTTCATTCATTTTCGCCTCCCACGGGGAAAGATATTCATTGTGCGAAGTGTGTGAATTTAAATCGTTCACTTTCTTTCCCTCCAACACGAGCCCAGCTATTTTTCAAAAATGCTTATAGAATTTCGCGAAAACAGGTGTAGAATTATTTGATTTTATACCACACGGTATTTAGGGGAAAATAGAAAAAAATACAAAATGGAATCGATGGATATCTTTTCGGTTCGTTGACCGAAAATGACAATTTATATGCAAAATAAACCGTTCTATAAATGCCAACACTTCGATCCCTATTATTGATTTTCACACGATGCATTTCTCAAACGCAGTAATCTTACTGTGTTGTCTATTGTTCTTGTGAAAACAATACAGTTACTCCACATAGGTATATACCTATTCATTTCACGTATTTGCGTGTAAAATTGCACACCTGTTTCTTTTGCGATTGCTTCCAACAGAGTACTTCCGAAATTCACTAAATTTTTCAGCAAAGAATATTCATCTATTCTAAAGATCGTTGACGAACACTTCTTCTTTTCACAATATGGGGTGTTCAAACGTTGTTGAGTGGAGCCACAGATAAGATAAAAGCTAGCCCATATTATAAAATGTGTTCATACCTATATAATAAGGTGAAGGTCGGTAAGGTATAAAACGAATGATGATTATAGCCTAAGTAATTAATTTCCTTCATTGATATGTTAAAAAGTTGCAAAACCTTTCAAATTATTTTGTAGCCTGATTATAATAAGTTACTTACCTATATTTCATTAAACAAACAAAAACCGTTACCTATAATATGTCAAACGTTAAATCAATGAAACATTATCGCGTATAAATTTTTATGATTCAACTCATTTAAAATTTTCGTTGCACTCAGTACTCTGGGAGTCTAGATCAAGTGATCAATAAAAATGAACTTTGTACTTACAGTTATTAAATTTCAATTTTGAGCAAAATTTGATTTATTATTCACATCTAAAGTAGTTTAAATTGACTTAATGATTTTTTTTGCAAATTTTGTTTTTTAAACGTTTTATAAAGCATTAGGTGCTTCTTTTACTCAATTGAACGATTTTTCTCGTATTTTCCGACCCCATAGTCAATGATAAGGCAAATGGGTAATCGACATTTGGTGCGTTTCATAATTCTTAAAATTTATTTATAAGAGACATCAAAAACTTTCAAAATTTATTAGTTTTGGATTTTTTTTAAATTTATTTAAATTTACGAAGCATATATTTTAAATATAAGCTTACTCATCGACGTATACGGCCTGTAGGTATCAGTTTTCCACAAGAAAAAGCACAAAGGCCTAATTATGATTTTGACCAATTATTGCACGCATAGGTATAGATTACGAAATAAAATGAAAAATATGTTGACCAAACTTTCAAACAGTTTTATAGGCCTCTGTTTTGCACTACTAATGTTCCAAAATCAATTCCTCGACCCACGAACTTTGGAGTCTTTCAAGCACGAAACACTGATCAGTAGCCTACGTCAGAAAACTGACCTATTAAGGAAATGAGGAAAGCAATATAAATTCGTAGGTATTTTGTCAACAAAAACATTTTGTTTCATTTTTCCATTTTAGATCACCTGTCGTTATGAAAATGAAAAATATCGACAAAAGTGAAACATTTAGTATACATTCGTTTGCAAGGACGTAAATAGTTTCACTGTAGGGGAGGGTTCATGTCTTCCGTGCTTTCTTTTCTAACATCCCCTGTCCGGGCCCATCATCACCATCATTGATGAAGATTCTACTTGTAGACGTCAAGCAGTCTTTTTCTTCTTCTTTTTTTTTTTTTTATTTGTTTAAGCCTTATCTACGCCCTTGAATGTTTCGTGAATACCTACTTGAAAAAGTTGGTGATTCTTCTAAACTAGTGGGACAATACGCACCACGTTCACAACCAGAAATGTATCCGTTTGGCTGGGGGCGTGAGAAAAAAATAAAAACTCAATAAAATAATAATTATATTTTACGACGTACATTGTCTAAAAAGAGCACGGGGGTCGGAGGGTGAAGGTCAACGAGAGGTTACGGAAGAGAAATATTTCGAACGATAGGCAAAGGAGGTAATATTCGACCAACATTGGGAACAAGTTGTCTAGGCGAAATCATGGCGATATTTTTTAGAACTTTTGGTCCAAAGTCGAGAGTATAGAATATATGTCGTCTTAGCAATCCACGAAAGTAGACCTGTAATAAATTCTTGATTTGGGAGAATTTCTTCATCGGGATATTATTGCTTTTCCCCGCTACGCTTAGTTTCTAGGCAAAATAAACCGCAATTTGAATGATTTTCGTTGAATTTAGAAGATATAAAAAGGCGCACATATTTACAAAAGGATAACTTGGAAAAATTCAAACAGGAAAAATATAACATAAATTAAATTTGATAGTTAGGAAATTGTTTTTTTACATAATCTACGACGTCAATCAAATTTGGACTCCTCCCTAAGTTTGATACTGTACACGAAATAAAATTAATTTATTTTAATAATATTTAACCAATATCTAAAACATAATGATAGTTTTGTAAAATGAAGAGGCACATTACACTAACACATTTCATGATTGAGCGCTGTGTGACCCTCACAGAAGAGGATTCGAGTTGCTCAGAAACACCCAGAATTTTTCCAAAAAATAACAAACAAACGCAGTAAACCGCTTTGCATTTGAAATAAAAGCCGATACCCAGCTGAAATAATAAAAATCTCTAGCGCAGCGAGCCTCTCGCTAGAAAACGTAGGTTTTCGAGAAAAAGAAATATGAATTTTGATGGTCACATTAATTGTCTGTAAGTATATATGCATTAATGGTATGTTATGATTGCAAGAAATTTGTTAGTTGCTGCAAAATATTAGACAATATGAAATTTAAAAGCTTTATTTCTTGAAATGAAAAATTAATTTTAAGATGATAAAGTATGGTAAATAATCATATAATTTCAAATAAAACCAAGGAAATATAATAAAGTTATGAATTAAAAAAAAAGAAAACACGAACATGTGGTTAATTTTTATGAAAAGAAAAGTACATATAAAAAAAAGAACTCTGGCGTAGCAAGCCGCGATTGAAAAAGTAGTTTTACGAGAAAAAGAATTATGAATTCTGATGATCACATTAATTGTCTGTAAGTTTATATGCATTATTGATACGTTATGATTGTATGAAATTTAAAAGCATTATTTCTTAAAATGAAAAACTAATTATGGTGATAAAATGTGATAAAAATTCATATAATTTCAAATAAAACCAAAGTAAAAGTTATGAAATAAAAAAAAGAAAACATAAGCATGTGGTTAATTTTTGTAAACAGAAAAGTTTGTGCAAATCAGAAAAAAAAAAAAAAGTTTAATGGAAGAGTATCGATCCACACCAGTTGGTATCATACTACAAAAAATTATAATGAATATTTGTTTCAAATTTCGTACATATGGTTCTAAAATTCCACATTTTATGACCAATATAAAAACAAAAATAGTGATACCAGAAGTATACCGTCCAGCCGATCAGCGCCAAAATTAGTAGCGTCCTACAATGAATTAAAATAAATATTTTTTCCGAATTTCGTGGCTATTGGTGCAGAATTGAGAATTTTATAGATAAAATAAAAATAAAAATGGTGGTAAGGGAAGTACTGTCCGGCCGATCCGCACCAAAATTATTAGGTCTTGTCCTTGGGTTAGTAAAAATGTTTGTACTAAATTTTGTGATTATCGAATAAAAATTGCGGCCTGAACGGTGGGAACAAGAAATTGACTTGTATATATATATATACATATTTAATACTGCATCAAGCGTAATAAGTAGATTTTCTAAAGAAAACCTGCTTGAAAAGAGGAAAAAAACTTTACCGAAAGTACCTTCCGGTCGATCCGTACCAAAAGTGGTAGCATGCTATAATAAATTATAATAAATATTTGTTTCAAATTTTGTACATGTGATTCTAAAATTCCACATTTTATGGCCAATATAAAAACAAAAATAGTGGTACCAGAAGTACCGTTTGGCCCATCCGCAAAAAAATTAATAGATCAGGTCCTTGGCTTAGTACAAATATTCGTTCCAAATTTCGTGATTATTGGACAAAAATTGCGACTTGTACCGTGGGAACAAGAAATTGACTTATATCAATTTATATATATATATATATATATATGAATTTGAATTATTGGTGCCAAAATTTTCTTGAGATCATAAAACGAAAAACGTACCCACGCCCAAACATGGGGGCCAATACAACACCAACCGTAATACGTAGATTTTCTAAAGAAAACCTATTTAAAAAGACGAATGTAGGTGTACATAAACAAACACATACACTACTGCAACATAAACATCTATAAATACATTAGTTTGTATTCACGAACTTCGGTTTAAATATTTTATAACATTTCAACTTGGAGATTTAGCTCCCCCCCCAGAAAAATTGCCTTGCTACGAATATTGCCACCCTATATATATTTCATTATATTTATTTTTACCGTGGAATGTACACCTACATGATACATTTTACTATTTCGAGAATTTAACAACGTTCCACTCCATACATAATGTATCATCGTGAGTTGGACAGTTTCATTTACCACTTAGAAATGCCATTTAACCTATTTCATAATTAATCTTCTTCCTCTTCAGTCGTAATTGAACATTCTAAATCATTGTTTCTATATTCTGAATTCTGACACCAACAAAACATCTAATAAAATAGCAAATCTTGGCGAAGTTCACATTTTTTTCCCTTCCCTATAAACTGATAAAGAATTTTATGTGTCATATAAAGTGAGGAAGTATGAGCAGAGTATTCTTATTTCATTATTTTTCATTTTATTTCATTATTACTTGAAACGGTTTGAGATAAAAAGGTTTAAATGCCAATATCGTAAAATTTTATTGTCACCGCCGAAGTAAAATTAACTTTTACGAAACAATTAATACGTTATCGATGGCTTAGGAGTAGATAAAGATTTACGATTAGGTATCCAAAAAAACAAGCAGTTGTTAAGTACAAAGTGTTAAAAAAAATTCATGGCCACTTTGTCGACGGGGATAAAAATGTAGATGGTAGCTTTTAAGGTGAAGTTTAGTTTAACTAATAACCTGTAAGTTAATAGCGATAATAATAGGTATTCGAAAGCGCCGAGAAGTATTAAAATAAAAAAAGGTGAGTAAGTATCTAATGAAGGGAAATTTGATTGTACGAATAAGGTGGGGACGAAATTTCTATAAATTTTACGTCTTTTTTCGTACTTTTATTCTTGATGGGTAAACATCCCAGCTTTCGATAGAGGCTACGTGAGACTTTGATTTAAGACCATCAGGTTGTAGGTCTCGTTGATGTGTCTTTGTGTGTGGTTGTGTACGTGCCCATGTAATGTGGTTTCTTCAACATCCCATTTCCATTGAAGATAAACATATTTTAATTTTGAAAAAACTTACAGTTAACTTGATAGTTCTTCACACCCAAAAGCGTATATGAGGGGGGATCCTGGAGATCTGGCCCTTCTTAGTGAAGAAAACGAAGGCTCAATCACTAAAAATTGTGTATTTTTGTTGGTTTTAGTGAATTTTTGTTGGGTGGGGGGTCAGGAGAGGCCACTGAGAACGTGTGGACTTCCTTTTCACGACGGAGTTATTTAAGCCCTTGCAGAGACCTCAACTGATATTTAAGCTGGAGAGAATAGAAGATATTTACGGAAATCACCCTGTTTTTGGATAACCACCTAGGCCTACGTTATCGGAGGCAAAGTTTTGGAGGAAAGGGAGCCTAAGCCTTCTTGCCTCAAAAAAGTTGTGAAAACCCTCGAATAAATTTGAAAATACGCACTGTTGAGAATCACGTTGTCTGAATACTTACTGAAGTTCATTCGTGAATTTTTCTTCCAGACCTAATGTCATAGATGTAATTCGAAAACATAAAGTTTTTTAAATTACTTATTTTTGTCGAATTTCCGATATTCGATTGTATTAAACAAGAAACTAATTTTTAAATCGATACATTAAGTGATCAGACAAATCAATCTTCCGATAAAAAAAGTAAATTTTTCATGTATTCGTAATTTTTTTTTCTACCATCAAAAAACTAACCAATTTTATAATTTACAATAATACCTACGTAGCCTAAGACACGGTATCACAGTTTGTTCTCAACGGCCAAGAAGAGGAGAAAACAATAATTAACAAAAATTCGGTTCAAGCGTATACTTGAAAAAGACGTAAGTTGAAACTAAGGCTATGAGTTTTTTCCTTCGTGAAATATTCAAATTAGCAATTCAGACGAATTTTTTCAACTGTTGTTAAACACCTTTAAGTTCTCTAAAAAAATTTTTTCAAATTATGTCAATCTTTGTTCGCTGGAGCAATATATGTTCTTCAAGTGAATTAGGCCTAATATACACGAAGAAAAACTAATACCTACATGTCCTACGTATATATAGGCCTATTACCCACCCCTATTCAAACAGGCCTATTGTATTTAAACGTATATATATTATATGTTCTAAAATTACCGTCTGCACACGGTTTCATTTTATCGTTGTTTTAGACAGAGGAAAAAAAAGCACGAGAAAAAGGGGGGCTTTTGACACGAAGCAGCCAATCTAATAAATAGTAGGCCTATACAACGAGAAACGTATTCCAGAATTGTTAAGCCCCGCCCAAAAGTATCCCCCCCGGAAATTGTGTTTCGTTAACGTGTTTCAACCCTCTAAAATCGCATCTCGTCGTATTCGTTTTAATGAATTAATTTTGCATAATTGACGACTACATTTTACACCATTCAACGCTGTGCTGCATGTCAATTTGCCATATCCACAAAACTATTTAAATCGATCGTTTATTATTACGTTTGACGTTTATTTCCGCGATGGCATTGTTTTTGTTTTGTTTTGTTTTGTTTTGTTTTGTTTTTTTTTTTTACTCTTAATTCTACGGATTTTGTAGTATAAAATAACGAGTACAGCCTATAGTCTATACAACAAGGGTCTAAGTGAAAATCAAAAACAAAAGTGATGCGACTGTAGTAGCTACGGTGTTAGAAATATTGCTGGTAAAAAAAAAGGGGATAAAGGATGTGAATGAAATGCAATTTTCAAATTGAATTTTTAAAAAGTTTAAGAATAAAAAAACTTGAATAAGGTATAAAATGGCTAAAATCAAACAATTTCCTGTCGGTATTCAGTGGCGTGACTAAAATTTTACTGTGAGGGTTCAAGCCTGTTGTTAGGTGATCTGAAAAGTATACTGTGGCGACGGGTGATTGAGACGAATGAGTATGCTTGCACACTTGTCAGTCACCTAGCGGACCAGTGGATGTATAGTCCTCAAACTTACTTTTTGTGCTCATGGCTATTCATTTTGTCTGTATAGCCAATTTGTTAACTGAGTAAGGCTCATACATACTCATCAACGAAGAATATGCTCCGCCTTCCATTGTTGTGGTGGTGTGCTGTATATGTATACGCACACACACACACACACACACATATACAATATTGGAATGAAGAAAGATTGAGCATAAGCCTATGCACCTCATTGAATTTTATATAGTTCAGTAAGTCTTATTTAGCCTAGGCCTAAATGATGAGCAAACTTGCAAGACCCAGATCAAGCCCAACTGTGCTGAACCAAGATCAAATGTAAAACTTGAACGAAAGAACATTAATGGTAAATATTATTTAACCGTATAATTAGGCCTAGTAGTAAAACTCTTAGAAACAAAACCCATACTAAAACCAAGACTTGACTATGCAAGACCAAGGCCACATCAATAACCAAGAGGTGGCAATGGAAAATCAAGATTATAGTGGTCTGGGTCTTAGTCATGCTTTTGTTCATCATTAATCTTATTTCGCAAACTTTTGGGGAAGAGGATTTAGGATTTACAACATGAATCAACATAATTATGCCAATGGTTGCGCCTAAATTGAACGGATATTTATTAAGCCTAGTGAAAAATAAAAATGAAAATCTAGTGTTCTTAGATAAAAAAAAACTAAAAAAATAAATGAATCAATAAATACAAAAAGAAATTAAGAATTAAAAAAATTATTTGGTTGAATGATGGCTAACAATAATTAGGTAAGTAGGTACATTTTCAAATGAAGTGTCAATAAAATTCATAATGAATATTGTATTGTGAAGTTACCAAAAAGTAGTTAATGAATGACCACTTACCAAATAAAATCAATTGCAAGCTTCTTTTCCAACCAGCTTCCTGGTTCATCTGGAATTTATTTTCTCTTAGCAATATAATTTGAGATTTTTTCAAATAACTTCTACCGATGAACTGTTCGGCCAATTGAAACCAAATTTTGCAGAATGTCATAATATAATATACCTATATATCTACAAGCGAAATTACCCACCTTCGGGCATATATGAAATAATTAATTGCAAGCTAACTAGACCAGAAGTAGAATTTTTACTGAAAACTTTCATTTTTTTGAGTTTCCGTTTCTCAGAACTGACAGTGAAATAAAATCTTGAAGTAGAATTGAGAACTAACATTCAAACAGAACAGGTCCGGGAACAAAAAGTTTAAGAAAAAAATTCAAACTTAATTACAGCTCTCAGTTTTTTGAGTTTGGACTTCTCAGAACTGACGCTCAATCTATAAATCAGAACTGGGAACTAACCTTCAAAGAATACAAGTCCCGAACTAAAACTATTGATGAGAACTTTTGGATTTGATTAAAGCTCTCAGTTGTACTTATGAGATTTCACTCATCAGAACTGACACCGACGTAAAAACCATAAAGTAAAATTGAGAACTATATTTGAAATTAACTGGTTTGGAACTGAAACACTCGAACTTAATAACTGCTTTTAGAGTTGAGCTTTCGAAACGAAAATTCGGGAAAACTCTTTAAAAAAGATATCTACATGAGATAAAAATTTTGAAAAAATCCGTCCAATGGGAGAGACTTGATGCTATAAAAAAAAAACAACTTCAATTCATAATATTGATAATGATTCTATACGTGTGTACCAAATTTCGTGATTATTGGTAAAAAATTAAGCATTTTAGAACCGATTGCAACATAGTAGGATGTACTGAACGCAGCATCTGGCCGATCTAAATAAAAAACAATAGGCCACATTCTTGTCAAGATTCGAATAAGTGCACCAAATTTCAAGACTATCGAATAAAAATTGTGAACTATGTTGTGTTTTATAGAATCGTGTATATGTATAATTATAGGCATACCGCAGACATAAAAGAGCCGAGCCTCACATGTTTGAACTCAATTTTCCAACGCGGCTCACCAATTTAAAAATAAATAAGCATCGCTAGAAAAAGTAGGTTTTCCAGCAACACATTCAAAATAAGAAAAATGCCATAGGTAGGGCTAATTATCTCAACCAATTTTGATAGCATATTGGAATAATGCTGAATCAACGTTTAATCAAAAACTCTCGCACTTCTTCGAATTTTCCCGTTTCTGAACTGACACTGACATAGAAACCATTAAGTAGAATTTAGAATTAACTTTAAAAAGAACATGTTTAAAACTGAAACTATCGAAATCAATTATATCTCTCAGGTAGAGCATTGAAACGAAACATAACCGGGAAAGAAACTGACCAATAGGAAATAAAATTAGTAGCTCTGGTCATTGTATTAGGTAATTTCGTGATTACTAGACAAAAATTGCGACCTTGATTGAGTTAAAAGAGTTAAAATCAAAAATTAGCCCATCTAACAGCCCCGAGGCATGAACTGTGAAGCCAATTACTATCAAATTTGGAGGCATGTTAGAATAGTTCCAAATCGATATGTTCACAGAAATAACGTATCGATATGAAAAATATTGATATTTCGCACCACTACCTTTTATGTAGGTACGTTTTCGAAAAAAATCTACATATTAAAAATGATCTTATACCTTGACCCAGAGGTGAGGGTAGGTTCGTTTTTCGTCTCACGACCCCAGAAAAATTTTAGCTCCATTACCTGAAATTCATATAATTATGTAAGTATTATACATATATACACATTTCTGTTTAACTCGGTACAGATCGCAAGTCTTCCGATATTCATGAAATTTTATACGTTTATTCGGATGCGTTGTTTTTGGTCCAGATCGACCGGATTATGTGTCCGTACGTGCTATTATGTTGCATTTTCTGAACTTTAGTGGTTTTAAAGTGCGTAATTTTTAAGCAATAGTCACGAAATTTGGCGCGGACATTGAATATATTTTATTCTAATTTTCTGAAAAATTTGGTTTCAATGGGCTGAACGGTTCATTCGTAGAAGAGATTTGAAAACATCTTAAATTATTGCTGAAAAAAGGAGATAAATTCCAGATGAACTAACGAGGCTGACCGGAAAGCAAGCTTCTGTTATTTTATCACCCAGCATTCTGCCAAAAATAATTTTGATATTTTCATTTTTTAATTATTGGATTTATTTATTTATTTATTTATTTATTTATTCTGATTTTTTTGATGAAGAAGACCAATATTTTCCAGCATGGCTTGCTGCGCTGAAGTTTTTAAGTAGGTTTCTTTAGAAAATCTACTTATTACTCTTGATACGGTATTAGCCCGCAGGTTTGTGGGTGGGTACAATTTTGGTTCATAACTTCAAGAAAATTTTAGCATCAATGTGGAATACCTTGTTGTGAGAGATATTCACACAAGAAGGTCTTCTACAGAGTTTGTATGTTCTGCAACTTCATACTGTAAAGTATGGGAGAGCCAAATCCTCGGCAAACACTGGCAATTTTGTAGCCAGTTTTGAGAGTTTATATATTGAATTTGGCACATGCACACAGACACACATACGTACATATATGTAAGTGATTATGTCATTTGTTGCATCGTTTCTTGCCTCCGTTGAAGTGATAAGAAATGATGCAACACATTTGGTACCGGCCTGTGACATCACCAAGATTGTTATCAGGTAATTGATCACAGCTCATACAATGTATCTTACCTGTATGTACGTACAGGTACGAACATACAAACGCACAAGTGTGTATATGGTTTTACATCATAGAGATGATTAATTGCCAGCCTTTGGGCGGTGACTGTCTTCAAGGAGTGCGAGCCCCTAAAACTTCATACAAGTGATGTCCCCACATCAATAACCCAAATTCATATACACATATATATATACTTAATATATAGATGGTCATTGTATATTCCGTTCTCTTGTTCCCACAATACAGATTGAAATTTTTGTCCAATAATCAGGAAATTTAGTACAAATATTGGTATTAAGCCAAGGACTAGGCCAGTCGATTTTTGTGTCGATTGGCCGGACGGTACTTCCGATACCATCATTTTTGTTTTCATTTTGGCTATATAATACTCAATTTTATATTAATACCTACGAAATTCAGAGTAAATATTTATTATATATTACTGTAGTATGCTAATAATTTTGGTGCTGATCGAACAGTACTGTCGGTACCGCTATTTTTTTTTTATATTGGTCATAAAATGCGGAATTTTGGAAAAATATGCGTACAAAATTTGAAACAAATGTTTATTGTAATTTATTGTAGAAAGCTACTTTTGGTGTGAATAGACCGGATGTTACTTCCGGTAGTTTTTTTTTCTCTAGTTCGCATAAACTTTTTTTTTCTTCAAAAATTATCCACATTTTCATGTTTTCTTTTATTTTATTGAAGTGGAACTTCCGTGCTTACGGTAGTAAACTAAATAATAAGTAGATTTTCTAACGAAAAACTACTTAAAAACGTTCATGAAACGCATCATCGTGATTTTGAGAGTTTGGCCCGTTCAACTCCAAAAGATTCATTGAACAAAAAGCAGATAGAAGTTTTACTTCAACCGTGTGTAACGTCACATACTCGTTTTTTTTTATAACTTTATTGTATTTCTTCGAATTTATTTGAAATTATATGATCATTCACCATACTTGATCATCCTAATTAATTTTTCATTTCAAGAAATAATGATTTTAAATTTTACGTTGTCTAATATTTCGTCAGCAGTTAACAAATTTCATACAATCACAATATACCATTTACGCAACATGATCTTACAGACAATTAATGTGACCATCAAAATTCATAATTGTTTTTTTTCGAACACCTTCTTTTTTTTAGCGAAACTTGCTGCGCTAGAGTTTTTTAGATTTGTTTCGACCTTTTTGGGCGCGTTGTAAAATTTGACTAATTATACCTCCCGCTCAAAAACATCGATTCGCGCAGCCCCTGGGCAGAGAGAAATGTCATTTGACAGTGAGCGATTCAATTTTACAACCATATAACATTTTATAGGCATTGTTTAAACAGCCAAGTTTGGCAAAATCTTCCATGCAT
The DNA here is from genome assembly GCA_011428145.1 of Ericerus pela. NCBI lineage: Eukaryota > Metazoa > Arthropoda > Insecta > Hemiptera > Coccidae > Ericerus > Ericerus pela. The sequence goes on along the minus strand of WOFM01001414.1, from coordinate 6,253 downwards.
GTATACTACTCGCAGATCATCGACTCATTTAAATGGGTCCCGTAAAACCGCTCTGTAATCATGAAGCTAGTGACAATGCTAAAACCAAAAGAGAAGAGGAATCCAATACATAAAATGGACCTCCTAAATGTTTGTCATTTGGTGAAAAACGAATTTCATTTTAATTCGATCACACGGTAGGTACGTTAACACTCAACAAGTTCTGGTATCTATGATATAAATTTTACAAACCCACTTGATCAGTGAGTTTATATTTACAATACATACAAATATGAAAATATTAAATAACGAAAATCAAAGATGTGTAAGCACTGCGTATTTCTCAATGTTCACCTAAATAATATTTTCCACGACCACATTCAACTCTTCAATCAAATGACTGAAAACTGCAGTTCTCTTGGAAAATTATCAGCGCTCGTTTATAAAGGGAATAAAAAGTGCACTTTTACAATAGGTAGCCTATCTAATTGCAACTCTATATACCTTTTGAGGAGAGCTCAGCGCTTCCACGAGCCTACGCAACTGAGGCAAGGACGGCGGTGGTAATATATTATATAAATATATAGCAGGCATAAGCGTATACCACGCTACTGCACCCGACAAATTTGGCTACTCATGGAATAATAATAAATCAATACAAATTTTGTTCTTCCGAAGTTTGTTTTTTTTTGTGTTTTGTTTTTTTGCTTGCTACACCTGACCAAAATCTAAGCAGCCACCGCTGAGTAGAGAGGATCACTTTCCCCCACCTAGCTACTGGGCCAAACATCCGAGGAAATGAAAAAACAAAAAAACTCCAGCACAACAATAAATACTTCGCTAGAAAACCCAGTTTGCCAATTTTCATCAAAAATTGAAAAAAAAAAAACAAAAAACTAAATTCCAATTAATTTAAAAAATTGTTAAATAATATCGATAGTAGTCGATATTTGTATCGATAGTGATCGATATCTGATAAATGTATAGATGCATCGATATTTCATTGCTGGTTTAAGTTAAAAAAAACTATAGAGGATGAGGACTGATGAAGAAAGAATTTAGTAACGTGAAATAAACAATTATCCAAAGTAACGTCTCTGAAACGTGTTTATTTTACATTAATCGCATAATATGAGAGTGAGTACAGTTTGAGTAAGATAAACGATGATGTACGGAGATGAACGAGTGATCGGTGGAAATAGTATTACAGTGTAGCCGTGAACAAAGGTGTAAAATATATTATATAGATAGTTGTGTGCTTAAAGAAGTGAGAGGGGAGAAGGATTGGTGGTCTCAACAAAAACAAAATACTTACTATCAATAGTTCTTGACATCTTTAACAAAAAATTTTTTCAAAAAATAGAAACGACTTTAACAAAAAACAAAAAATGCACTAAAAAGTGAAAAATAATTCTAAAATTTCTCCAGCAAGATGTAAGTCTAGGGACTCGAGGCGCTAATTCAAAAGTTTTGCCATAAAATTGGAATGAATTGACGTAGGCATAAAGTCCTGTTACATGGTAAAGAAAAAAAGCGCTCAATTCAATAATTCCAGTCCCTAGACCTATATAAATCTTGCTGGAAAAATTTTAGAAGAATTATTTTTCACTTTTTAGTGCATTTTTTATTGTTTTTTTGAAGTAGATTTTATATATTGAAAAAAAAATTTTTCATGATTTTTTGTTTCTAGCGGTAGCGGCAATATTACTTTAAAACTAGCAGTTTTTTTATTTAAAGATAACCCCAAAAGTCCTCCATCGATTCTAAAAAAAATTTAATGAGACCACCAAGGGATCATCCTTTATCATTTAAAAAAAAGGTCATCAAAATTGGAACCAAACTGAACAATTATGCCTGAACAAAGATAAAAAAAACACATATATCTACGGATCAAATTGATAACCTTCTCCTTTTTTTTTCAAAGTCGGTTAAAAATATCGATCTACCAACGTTTTACAACTAAAAATCAATTTTCTCAGAATTTACTATTTCCTGATTTTCTCAAAAACTACAGAACCAAACTCCTACCAAACCTGATCCCATTACAAGGAATAACTTTCATGAAAATTTTAGCCTTATCTGTTTAGTAGTTTTCTCAAAATCATTAACACAAAATTATTTTTATAAATTTTTCTTCTCCAGTTTTATCAGAAACCACCGAATTAATAGACATCAAACTTCTATCAAACTTGAAACTACATAAGGATAATCTATCGTGAAAGTTTTAATAATCCTGGAAAAATAACTTTTCCAGGAATTTTTCATTTTCCACTTTTCTCGAGAACTACAAAACTAACGAGCATCAAACTTCTTGCAGACTTGGTCCCATATGATAACATAGATATCTTTTGTAAAAATTTCAACTTCATCTGTTTGGTAGTTTTCTCAAAACTGTGAAAACCAAATTTTTGGCGATACATATATACATACATACGTACATGTATACATACGTACATACATACATAAATATATATTGTATACTATTTTGTGTCCATGGTTTTGAGAAAACTACAAAATGAATAGAGCTGAAATTTTTATGAGAGATAGTTCTCATATAATTGGTTTTGTAGTTTCCGAGAAAACCTAAAAAAAATGGACACATATACATATACTTACATATAGGTACCAAGTGAGTCAGATTATCACGCAACATACAAAAATCACGTATGTTGCGTGATAATTTGACTTGCAATGGGAAAATCCCAGAATATGGTGAGTCTTAGTGCAAAACGTGTAGAAGTCTTCATTAAATGTAAACCCAGGTACAGATCAATTGATGTGCTAAGTTTATACAGCTAAGTTTTTTAGTTTCTTTCCATAGTCTTTGTCAATTACGTTGTATCAAGATTCACCGTATATGGTACGTGACATTTTTTGATATGTAAACATCTTAATGCTCGGTCTAGTACTCTAAAAGGGGTTAAAATGAGAATTACGATCTTAATCTTACAACATTGTAACTGTTGACGTGTAGGTGTGTGGTTGCGAGCATGTGCGTTGCACACACGCTCACAACCATACTATTATGTTTACATATCAATCCTTCATTAATCTACACTGGAACTCTCGCCTTTTTTCTATAATGAGTCATATTACTATGCAACCTATGGGACTTTCGTGTGTTGTGTGATAATCTGACACACCCGATATGTATACCTTATTATATATCTACCTTTTAATTAGGCTACATAAAAAAAATTAGATCAAAATGAGAAATTGTGCAAATCATTTTCTTTTCTCATAAAACGGATAATTTTCATCATCTCCCCACTCCTTACCCTTTTGTGAAGTCAATTTTAATACCCGGTTTGCAACCATACTGGTTAAAAGTTCGCCTCAGTGTTAGCCTAACTGCAACATATAATATGGTACACATACGCCAAAAGGAAATAGGCTAACGCAAGTATTGTGTTTGTACACACAGACACATTTTTTTCTTCTCACTTTCTTTTCTCTTTCATCCAGCCAAAAACTGCACCAAAACACTTATCGAAAATAATAATCCTTCACCTCTTATTTTTTACTTTCTCCAAAGTGATGATAGAAACATGTATACCACACTAAAAAAAAAAAAGGAGACAAAGTGAAAACGGCCGAAAAAATTATTACAAATTTTGTTTTTGGCTTGCCCCCTAATTTCACACCTTCTTACGCCCGTGGGCGCTTCGTATTTACCCACGAGAACACAATCCCTACAGATCCCAGATAGTGGCTGTTTACTACCATGTTGAGGGAAATTAAACACATGGAACACACTTTTAGTTTTATTTGTTTGTTACGCATTTTATTAATATTGATATATTAGAGGTGGGATGTTGTGAGACGCCAAGTCTAGGACCGAGTTACGCAGGGGGCTTAATGATGTCATTTTATGACGAACTTATGCGAGACAAGACAATTATTTTGGCAGGGCAAGTGAGATCAAAAACGTAGTTTACGTTAAAAAAAAAAAAAAAAAGGTTAAAAATCGAATGTTTTTATAATGTTATTATGTTATTTCCTGGAAAAGACAAACAGCAAACGATATCAATTATTAATAGTTTTGGAAACCAATGATTACCCTGATGCAGGAAAATATAATGTAATCTAATATTAAAAAACAAAATCAATGCGAAAAACTTATCTAGGTATTTTCAATACTTTTGAAAGCAATTTAAATTCTTTACATACCTATTGTGGGGACTTACCCATATGAGGGATAGGGGCTCGGACCCCTCAACGACAGTCACCGCCCCAAAGGGCAGGCAAATATTTGTTTTTAGGACGTTAAACACACAAATTACGTTCGATTGTAATTACCTGTAAGTACATGCAGGTAATGTACGAGTACCGAATCGTGACACAATAGAATGATATCACAATCCATACACAAACTGGCCAACCATCTCTTATCTCAGCAGGGGATGATGTAACTGGGCCTTTCTCACTAACGTACGTATTTCTTACATACATGTGTTTGTGTGCGTGTAAATAAGCCAGTATATAAACCATCCAAACCGTCTCTAAAATCGCCAGTGTTCGCCTTGGTTTTGGCTTACCCATACTTTGTGTATGAAGTGGCTGAACACGCTTAAATTCTGTTGAATTTACCTTCTGGTGAGAATACTTTCTCACGACAAGGTATTCTACACCTATATTAAAAACCAAAATAACAACAACAAAAGTTCCATGTGAATTAAGGCTGCCTGCAGTTACATTTTTAAATTTTAGTCTTCATTGATACTCACACAGTACATAAGAAAAATAACAACAGATCGACACAGATATCAGTATAAACTTCAATTAAAATCTCTACATTCTATCAAAAAATGATATTTCGCAAATTTATGTCAATACCAACTCACAGTCTTAATTGGAGCTTCCATTGAAGAAAAGAGATTCATATTTGAAGTATATTGCCTGCCTATTTTTCAAAAGTCTTTACATTGTTGGTTTTCTTGATTAATAAAACTGAGTTCTTTGATAGACTGCAGATAAAAAAAAAAAAAAAACAAATTTTAAATTTATTCGTATAATTCTTGGACGTTCGTATAGGTAGAAAATTAAATTTTTAGGGGGCAAATTATATACTCAAAATATCTTTAATCAAAACTTTTCGGTAAAACTTTCCAAAATCAGCTGAATAGAAAAAATGTATTATTTATACGAATTTATGCAGGTAATAAAAACCATAGTTCCCATCTTTCGAAACATACCTTAGAGAAAGCTAAGCTATTCAAGTATGGGGTGTAGTCAGGGTGGCTAAAATTAGTCTGCATTCATCTCCCACCGAATATTTTGTCCTTTTTCAGCATCATTATGCTGGAATGAGGGATGAATATGATGCATTATTCCATTTTAAAATGTTGCTACGATGATATCTCATTAATCTTTATAACTGCTATTTAGTAATTTGTCTGACTGTCAAACGAAAAACTTGAATTAGTATCTACCGAGAGAAGAATTATTTGTGAATTTTTTTCAGCTAAAAAAATCCAAAATAATTTAGGACTATAGTTTATCAAAGTTATGGATTTTTTAGTCTCATTGTCGGTAACTGGTACCTACCTAGTAGATGATAGAATGTTAGTATTTTTAATTGATTTAAAAAAAAAAAAAAGTGGTTCGTAATTCGACCAGTAGATGGGTAAATACTTATGTATGATCGTCCCTGAATTTCTGAAAACTATCCTTCATCGATTATAATTCGAATTGTTTTTTCAGTGTTAGAGGTGATTCTATTTAGATGCCATGTTATTGTTTTTCGAATCGATGAAACAGTTTTCGAATTATATTTAAGAATAAACGAAAAACTCTTGATTTGTGTAATTATATGTATGTATATTTGTCCGTGAATTTGTGGAGAATTATTGGACCGTTTTGATAAAAAAATTTTGTATTGATAGAAGATAATCCCCTAATAGTCCGATGGTACTTTATTTAGAATTCATGTGATAGTTTTTCAGTTATCTTCAAAAAACTGTTTGTCTTAAGCTGAATTGCCGATAACTTACCTGACGCCATAATATGCGACGAAACGAAAAAGCAATAATGAAAATGGACTGAAAATAAAAGAATAACCCTTTCAAAATTTCTCCAGCAAGATCTACGGACTGGGATAACTTAAATTCGTCGCTAATAAAAAGTTTCGGCATAAAATTTGATGAAATATACGTAGCTAGTACATGATAAAGGAAAAGAGTCTTCAATCCTTAGATCTTGCTGGAGAAATTTTAAAAGGGTTATTTTCCATGTTGAATGTTGGCAACATTTTTTAGCATTTTTTGAAATCAAC
>WOFM01001410.1:0-28521 GCA_011428145.1 Ericerus pela | reverse complement strand
ACAAAAATTTGACTTTTCAATGAAATTGAAATTTTTTAAAGTTTTAAACCGTAAGGGCAGAAATTTTCGATTTATTCAAGAAAATCCATAATTAAATTCATATGAACATTTTTTGGTAAACAAATTAATATTCACACCAAAATATAAATTTTTGAGCAAACAAAACGTCGAAAATTGATAAGCATTCTAAAATATTTTGTTTTTGACTAGAAATATCCAAAATCCAAAGTTTTGTGATCAATCCTTCACCCATCAAAGTTTTTCGAGTTGGTGTCGAACAGTCCAGTAACGAGTCCAGTCAGTTCTAGTAAAGAGAATCTAAAAAGAAAACTTCCAGTCATTTGGGTAAAATTTTCCGCGGTTTTACGTCTTCCAGTCGCAGTTAGCATAAGAAAAAAAAAGAACTGCTGCACACTTTTGTTTAACTATGTAAGATCGATTCTAAGGTAAGCAGTTACGTACATTGAAGTTTGATGTTAAATTAACGAATTTATCATATTCGTGGAATTATTCCAAAATGTATTGAATTATTCCAGAATGGGTAGAAAAATGAAATAATATGAACTTGCACTAACACTGTGTGAGGTAGGAGGGTGAATGAGGTAGTACAGAAACTGACTTATCTGGCAAACTCCAAACCTATAAATTCATTTTTTCTAATATTTTAGAGTTCTGGTTAAAATTTTAAGTTTTTTCAAAAATGTTTAATCTCAGCAATGGTGGTATTTGTTTTTGATGAAGCCAACCCCCTTCTGTTATCACAATTGCAACCAAAATATATTATTTTTTCAGGAAAGGAATGCGGCAGCAGGGCTTTCAATCCAAAACATACCAACATATCGAGCCAAATCATTTAAACCTTTATGCCTCGAAAATTCTAACGCATATTATTAATGCAGCGTGATTTCGAATTCTTCAGTTCATTTATAAACTAATAAAAACAGTACGTAAGAACCATCCGCATTTTGAAAATAATGTAGAATTTAGCGTGTGCTGAATTAGGTACTTATCTTGTTAAAATGAGAACCTATAAGATGATGGGACCGATATCTAATGAAATGTCTGCACCACCTGACAACAAATAGCTAATACTGAACTGAATAGCGTCGTCTATGAAAAGAAAACGCAGATGCTGTAGTGCGTATTTCGGTTAATTAATTAAGCATTCATTGAGAGTAGGGCTAAGTTTAAAATCACTAATGATTTTTTTTTCCTTTCGAGAAAAGCGAGACATGAAAAGAAAATTCAAGGTAATTATTTCTTCGGTATCAATGTATTTGAAGTGAGTGAACTCGTATCAAATCACAGATTCGTGTGTCTCAGAGTATCTATCGTTAAAGTTTTAGAAGAACTTACCAAAAATTAAATACGTAACAAAGTCGCCACATAGGGTTTTAGTAGACTGTAAGTAACGACGTACTTACGTGCGAATAAAATAATAATATACCTATGCGTTTGTAAAACTGAATTTCAAGGTCGACTATATCCCACTAAAAATACCTAAGCGTCGTTTATCAGTAGTGGCAAAATTACAAAATAAAAACTATTGCACAATTACCTGACGATGAAAGTCTCGTTGAATACCGGATTTAAATTTTTTCTATGAACTTTAGTTTGAAATTTTTTCTTTCTGTCCGGCAGCAAAAACACTTTCACGTATGGATCACTACTGCCAGTCATATCCTTAATTGGTAATTCGAATGCTTCTAAAATCTGTAAAAAAGAGTAAAATTTCATCTTATTACGGGGCTATTTATGACCATAATAATTACCTATTGTTTTATTTTTTATGTCTATTTTATTTCCATATTATTTTACGTGTTCTCCAACTTCATTCTTACTTTTTCACTTTTTATAATTATGACTTTTCATTAAGTGAATAGATGGATCTCTGTCTCTATTGAAATAGCTTAACATTTTTACACAGTTTTCTTGCAAACGGGGTATTAAAATATACCTCACAAAATGGTTAGTGGTGAGGATGATTAAAATTATCCTTTTCATGAGAAACTAAGTTAATGTTAAAAAGAATTTTCTACAAAATAAGCTTTTAATTTTTTTTTTTTTTTGCCTTTAGCTTCATGCGAAATAAACATTATTTCAATGCGGAAAGTCGACTGCGGCATTGATATAATTTTACATCGCGGTGGTGAGTGGAATAAAAGCTTATAATGAAACGATCGGTACCATTTTGCCAGTTTGACAAAATTTTTTTTTGAGTAGGCAGTGCTATACAATTATGCATAATTTATAAGTAAGACATATATTATTATCAGAGGACGTATAAAATATGTAAGTATCGCATAAATTATGTGCTCGCTTTTTTAATGAAACTACCCAACAGATAATACTGAAATTTTCACGAAAAGTATTCCTTTAATGGCACCAGCTCTGATAGTAGTTTAGTGCCTATTGGTTCAGTAGTTACCCAGAAAATTGGAAAATAAGAAATTCAAGGAAAATCGGTTTTCAGCAATAAAACATGTGGGGACTCTACGGTATGAGGTTAGGGGCTCGGACCCCTCGACGACAGTCGCCGCCCCAAAGGGCAGGCTAACTTATCGTCCTTGTGACGTTAAACAAACACACAATTACGTTCGATCGTAATTATCTGCGAATACGTGCAGGTAATGTACGAGTACCGAATCGTGACGTCATCCATCAATCAATGTCACGATTCGTACACGAACCGGTCAGCCGTTACCTACGATAGTAGGGGATGATGCAACCTGGCCGCCCTTATCAACGTACGTATTATATTACGTACGTGTGTCTGTGTGTGTGCGCCAGAACCTGAATAAAAACTCTCAGAACCGGCTCTAAAATCGCCAGTGTTCGGTTTGGTTCTGGCTTACCCATACGCTTGTATGAAGTAGCTGAACACGCTTAAATTCTGTTGAATTTCCTTCTGGTGAGAATATCTCTTACGACAAGGTATTCCACAAAACATATTATGGATAGTTGGATAAGTAATTACATTCGAATGTATTTTGTGCAGTTTGTTTAACGTCATAAAGACAAATATTAGCCAGCCTTTTGATGGCAACTGTCATTGAGGGTTGCAAGCCCCTATTACCTCATAGGATTACTAAGTCCCACAGTATGAATACTTATAATAAAATTGGTTTGGTGTCATTTTATACACGTAGGGGCTGTGTGAAGCGATGTTATTAGGAGATGTAAACACTGTCAATTTTTACAACACACACCCCAGAAAACTTAATTTTTTTTCAAAAAAATCTAAAAAAAAGGCCAATTGGTCAGTAGAAGAGCTAAAAAGAAAAAAATCATCACCTGTTTCCATTTTTGCAACAACTGATCAATTTTTACGACAGTTAGACCAAGTGGGGTTCATTTCCTCACTCCCCCTCTTGTTCAGCTTCATATACTAGCTCGGTGTTTATTATGCCACATGTCCGATCAATTTTGGTTAATAAATTCGATCGGACCACCAATCGATCGATGGAATAATATTTCAGTTCTGTACCAAATTCGTTTCAGATACCCTTTCAGCGCTGTTTGGGCATGTTTAATGCAGACTACTAATATAAAAAAGAGATCGCCATCATTTACTTTAAATTTGGCAACGTTGAGCTTTTCTCAAATCTGAGCTGAAAAATCATTGGAAAATCGCATCGTTCCCTGGCCGTTGCGACGTCTGTTGGTGCTAATTCGGCTATACACTAACTTCTTCGCAGGTCTGTAAGCTTTTACTTTGTTTTACAGGGTAATTTTTATACACATAATGTTAATCTAAACTTTGTGACAATTGCGGAGAGGGGGTCGGGTGGGCGTACTTCCGAGTTGATGTTGTCTTTCCCTTTTTCCCACCTTTCATCATCTTCTCCTACACTCGGCCATGCAGTCTCTGTAACACTGTTGTTTTTGTTTGTTTTTGCCTTTTTGATTGATTTCTAATACTAAGTGGTGTGCGATGTTTTCGGACGTCGCACTGTCACTCTACCCCCGTCCGTCTGTCTGTCTCTTAATGTTTTTCTTGTATCTACCTTTTGACGGAATTCGCACAAACAACTATACGGGTACACCTAAGTTTAGTGCATTTTCTTGTATGCGATGCCCTAAATTTTCACATTTTCTGTCGGTGAGATTTTGAACGTATATTTTATGGTAGAAATTTTTACGTAAAAACTTATTCTAACGGGTTCGGCTATACACGTAGCTGACGAAGCCGTCAATAGGATGGAACGAAAATGAGTAGGGATGAGCAGCGAGTAAAGGATGCAGCAGAAAAGTAGAAAATTTAATTAGACGCTTTTTAATGACGCGGTGTCTCGAATACAATCCCGAAACTGCTACTTATATGATAGTTGAGCAAATTTTCCGATGCTCTGCGTAATTAACAAGTGAAAATTAGCAGCGTTAGATTAAAACACTAATGGAGTCTGGTTGTTATCCATTTTTCTTTATTCTCGCACCGCACGAGTTTTACTCCGTTAAAGTACGAAAGAGAAAGGGTGACGTCGATGAGACTTTGTATTTTGGTCCGCGTGCGGTAGCTGTATAGGCTAGCTGTATAATTATATTTATTTACCCTGCTTCGGGTACCCATTTAGCTACTTTTTGCACTGAAACTGCACAGAAGACAAGTTGAGTTGCGGCTACGAAGGTGGTTCGTAAATTAGGACACGTTTTCGATTAACAACCACCATTCTCATACGACAATGGAATGTTCACTGACTTATTTCAAAGGCTGTTTTTTTTTTTTGGTTTTTTTTTTTTCCATACTTTGATACCAACTTATATAATGGTTGTGAAAGGTCTATTTTTCAAGGATGATCGAGTAAAACTCATCAATTTGGGTCCAATCAGGTATGGATTATTCGTAAATTTTGAATTGTCTGTACAAAATCGTTGATTTTGAAAAGTTGATGCAAAACTTTGTACTTGTATCTTAATTTGCTTTGTAAATCTCTTACGCTATGTACTAACGTTGTCGCTAAAAAATTGCACAACTTTCGCACTTACGTTCCGCAAGAATGTATTTTGTCGGCAGCAGCGGTGGAACAGAAAATAAATTTCCCTTCGAAACGCCGAGTAAGCTGAAATCGTATGCTGTATTGGTAAGTTTTTTCATTCGACATCGTCACTTCATTTTTTACTTTTTATTTTATCGCAGTTATTATACCCAAGGATTAACGAGTATTGTCGATTTGGAATCCGAGTAATAAGTATTTGCTTTCGAAAATAGCGAAATTTAGGTTGTATGGCTCTATGGGGGCTCGAAATTCAGAAAAGTTTGTCAATAGAAAGTTGAAAAAGAAAAGTGGTGCTGGTGAAACTAAAATGTCATAATACCAACTATAAGTACCTTCCTTGATGTAAGGAGTGATTTATGTAAGTATTTTCAAGAGCTCGACGAGGTTCTTTTTCGAGGCCTGGTTTTCTTAGTAAGGAAATTTTGAGGATGGGTACCATTAGATGAAAAGAATACAATTTTTAATTTTTAAATCAGTTTTGCTGTTCCATCTCTTTAATTTTTACTTGAACGGGCAGCCACTTCTAAATTATTCTTACGTATAGGATGAGGTTGCCAAAATAGTACCGTTTACTAAATTGTACCATTGCTAATATGTAAAAAATGGTAAGTGATTACTGATCCATGTAGTGAATAATGAAACTATATACAACTATTTATTAGGGAATCAAAAATTTTCTCATTATACATTCTCCCATTCCCCCTCTCAAAGCTTAAGAAAAAAAGCATACACAAAGAAAAATAATTTGAGCATGTTGTTTTAACAGGCTGAAGCTATTATAAAAATGTTTCAGCCCTCAAAATTGTTAGTTTAATTGAATTTTGTTCTTTTTTTTTCTGTCTACGAAAAAAAAAAGTGTAAATACAGGGTATAATCGTGAAGGATTGATGTTTAAGCGTAATAATAGAATGGTTGTGTGCATGCGCAACGCGTTACACATGCACACAACCACACACCAATACATCATGTAATACACACAAGCTAGAGATGCAATTGTAAGAGTTACAGTTATGCGAATCTGAAAATCATAATAAAATTCTTATTTAGCTCCTACCATACACCGAGTGCAAAGACGTTTACACATCAAAAAGGATAATTTTTTCAGTCAGTTTTAATTAAAATTATAGTTTAAATATGGAAATTTTAAGTATATTGGAAGTGACCACTATTTCTTAAATCTTAGGTATGTTTCAATTTTTCTTATTAGGTGTTTCAAAAAATTGTGACTATTACATTGCTATTTATTTAATAAAAAGATCCCAAAAAATAAATGTTAAAAAATTAAAATTAAAAAAATTAACACCAAAACAATAAAATGAGATACAAAAATAAAAAAAATGTAACAGAAAGTGACTGGTATGATAATTGTACCATTTTGAGTGTGTTGATAAAACAAACTTTAATTTTGACAATGCTTGTGTGTGGCTAGTATGAATGAAAATATAATAGCAGTAAGAACATAAATATCTGAAAATATATCCTTAGGGATTCTAAAAATATTATTTTTGTCATTATGGATGGGTAAACTGTAGGGGGGGTACAATTTTGGCAACCTCATACTAATTTTTTTCTGCTTATTCACTCAGCTTTATACACTGCTACGAAACACATATTTTTATTATTATTGTGTGGTATTTTTGTTACTATGTAGCTGAATTTTTATACCCAGTGGGTCCAGTTTTTCATTGGCAATGGGCCATTTTCAAAGTTTTTATCGTGGATTCTCTATAATTATGCTAAAAAATATAAGTATATGCTATAGTAAATAGCTGTAGTTCATTGATACTAAAATTTAGTCAAAGCTCAATCTATATTTGGGGTCCACCACCTGGCTAGGTATTTGGGTTGTGCATCACTGTCCAATATAAGTGGTTTTTTCTGAGGTCCTCTGGTGATGTATATTTAATGAAATATGTGTTAGTCTTGTACTTAGTGATGTATCTGTTGTTATCCACTCAGTATTTTTCATTAAAGTATCACATACAATATTTTTATATTTGAGAGACGATATAGCATATATACTCTCTGGCATACCTATTCTTGGTATTTCAGCACTGTGGGGATGTTTACATCTTTGCCTCCCTAAGGGCTTGGCCCTGCGTCAACAGACGGGTCGCAGACCAAAGTCCGCGACCCATACTAATTGTGCATTGCACGTAAAACAAACTTTATCGTCTGTATGCACTCATACAGACGATGCGTTTCTGTGTTTACCGTGAGGCGGTAAACTGAGGAAAATGAGTATGTAATATTTACATACTCACTGACAGTATACGTGCTGCGGTCTGTATAAGGTACCACCTTGCCTTTGGACGATTGCACCAGTTAGGAAGTACGCTTAGTGTACGGTTAGGCATCTTAAAACCGGCTGGCTACCGGTACTGAGAAATAATTTGGTCGCCCCACACGTAAACCACTGTCTCCCTCTTAGGTTCCATGAACCCTGTGTAGGTAGCATCTACCTACACCAAACAAGCCACAGTGGTGACCTTGATGGTGCTACAGTGGTACAGGCGTGAAAACCCTCGACAAACGAGAAATCACTCTGCTGATAAGTGCGGCTTGGATGCGACTTTTTCATTGGCTAGAAATAGCTGATGTGACTTAGGTGACTATTAGTCTCAACAGCGAGTGGGAAATTTACCCCCCTGTATCAAATAAACGTTGCCCTTAACCGGACGGGTCAACAAAATCTCGGTAGAACACACATATTGAAAATCTGCTAGATAGGAAATAATCCTACAATAATTTCTGCTACAAATTCGGTTAAGTTGGATTTCAAAAAATTAAGAAACGGAAAAATAATACGGAAAATAATGCTTAAAAACGATGAAACTAAAATGCCTGGAACTTCAAACAAAAATCCAGAGGAAAAAGAAAGTACGTTACTGGCTGAAAAACAAGCTCAGGTAGAAAAAGAGCTTTTCGATCAATATATGAAAGAAATTGTAACCAAGGTAATATCGGAGTAAGACAAAAAGAAAGTCAAAGAAAATGCCAAAAATACACTCCAAAAACGAATCCAACTACCAGAGTTTCTCCCAAAAGACGTAGAAACTTGGTTTATTCAACTGACCGGCTGTTTCCGACTCGAGGAGATTCCTCAAGAGCATAGATACAGGCAATTATGTGGAAACATGCCTGCACAAATCATAAAAGCTTGTCCTGACATCATGGAATGTCCTGACAAAGCAGAAGACTCATACAGTTGGTTCAAGGACAAAATAAGAACTGCATTTGGCATAACCACTCGAGAGGAAATTTGAGAACTGATGAGAAGCATGTCCATCAGAGATGATAAGCCTACAGTATTCATGGCTAAATTTATGAAAAAAGGGGATAACCATGTATCACCCTTGGTAATAGCTGACTGATTTTGCTAACAATTACCTACATCAGTTGTGCAATCACTTGGAGCTCTAAATCTCACAAATGCTACCAGTGATGAAGCATTGATAAATTTGGCTAAAGCTGCTGAACAGGTACTGGAATATACAGGTAAAACTGCAATTAGTGCCATCTCAGCCAAAAAATCCGAAATAACGGAACTAAGAGCCGAAATTTCTGCATTAAAAATGGAAAACAAAAATAATGCTAACAGCAGCAATGGAAATCGCAACAGCCGTTCTAAACACCGAAATTGGCAAGAATGAGACTCTAGATCTCGTGACTGTAGAAACAACAGCAGAAAAAACAGCCCTGGCAGAAAACTACCAAGGTCTAAATCTAGACCCAAATATAAAAATCCGAATTGGCGTGAAGACTATTGCTTCCACCACAATAAATGGGGAGAAAACGCCAGGACGTGTAAAATAACCTGCCGATTCTATGCCGAAAGGATGATCAAAGATGAGCAAAAGAAAAAGGAATTGCTCACGGAATTGGACAAGGTTAGAGACAACCAAAAATCTCCCAATAAGTCAAACTAAAAAGAGGGGTCGTATCAGCGGCAATCAACCCCTCAGATAACTACTCTTGCCGCCTGTTCATACAGGACAGGTCAAAAAGGAGAGAATTTCTTGCTGACTCAGGCGTAGATATAAGCTTACTGCCAGCCAAAATTAAGCATAAGAATAATACTCCGAAATCCCAACTAAATGCAGTAGACAACCATAGTTTCCCTGCATATGGAATTAAAAAATGCAAAGTAAATATAGGTTTTAACAAACCAATGAAATGGGTTTTCACCATAGCTGATGTCAAATACCCTATATTAGGAGCAGATTTCTTAGCCTATTATGGACTATTGATTAATCTTAAAAATAAACAATTAATAGATTCCACAACCGGTGAACACATAAAAGGAAAAACCAAAAATTATCAAATAATTAATATAATTAATGCGTGCACGCAATCAAATGATAAATTTGTCAATATATTGACAGATTTTCCTGGTATCACTGAACCAACTTTTAATCCAAATCCTACATATAAACATGACACAGTTCATATAATAGAAACTGTAGGACAACCCTGTGTAGCAAAAGCAAGACGCTTAAAAATATGCTGGCCAACGCGACATTATTAGCTCACCCAGATGACAGTCTGCCATTATGCATAGCAACAGACGCATCAGACTTTGCAATTGGTGCAACATTGTACCAAGTTGATAATGATCAAAACCAGCTTTTAGCATTTTTTTCAAGGAAACTATCAAAGGCTGAGAAAAATTATAGCACGTACGACAGGGAGCTATTGGCGATAAATGCTGCAATCAGGCACTTTAGGCATAATGTAGAAGGTAGAACTTTTACTGTGTATACAGACCACCTATCTATCACACATGCATTCCAGCAGAGAGCAGAACATGCATCGCCAAGGCAAATGAGACACCTAGAATTCATAGGCCAATTTACAACAGACATCAGATATATAAAAGGGGAATTAAATACACACACTGATGCTCTGAGCCAAATTGAATCTGTCTCAGTGCCATCTCAGTTGCCCTACACTGAAATAGCCATTGAATAGCTAGGGGATGAAGAATTATTAAAATTGATATCTTCAGACAAATCAAGTCTATAACTGAGACAAAAAAGACTCCCTGGCACAAAAATCATGTTAACATGTGATGTGTCCCAAGGTCAAGAACGACCCTATATTCCACAAAAATATAGGAAAATGACGTTTGACAGTGTTCACAATTTATCACACACTGGACCTAGGAGTACGACCAAACTAATGACCTCGAGATTCATATGGCCCAATATAAAAAAAGATTGCAACAACTGGGCCCGTGCTTATCTAAATTGCCAGAAATCTAAAATTGACAGACACACAAAATCGAAACTTGGGAAATTCAGACATACTGACAGATTCAAACACATTCACGTAGACTTAGTTGGCCCTCTACCACCTTCTCGTGGCTACAAGTATCTGTTGACCATTATAGACCAAGCTACTCGCTGGCCCGAAGCAATTCTACTTATGGAAATGTGAACCACAACAGTGGCTACAGAAATATATTCAACGTGGATTGGTAGATACGGTGTGCCCCAAAGCATAACTACAGTCCAAGGTCGACGATTTGAAATCCAAATATTCAACGAACTAGTAAAGACCTTGGGTGCTAAACACTGGTCCACCACTACTTACCACACACAATCTAACGGGAAAGTGGAAAGGTGGCATAGGGCTCTAAAAGCCTCAATTATGGCACTTGACACTAAAAGATGGATTGATAGGCTACCAAACATCTTATTAGGCTTCCGACCAGCCTTGCAAACAGATACTGGACACTCAGCTGCCCAATTAGCACTCGGTGAGGAATTGTGCTTACCAGGGGACTTTTTCTAAGAAACTAAAGAAATTAACCCCGAAACATTAGTTCAAAATATTAAAGTCCACGCAAGTCAATTTTTAAAACAAGCTACAACTCATGGCAAATATAAAACCTATGTCTTGAGACACTTAGCGACAACTATGCACGTGTTCCTACAAGAAGAAGGGATGAAAAAGGCTTTGTAGAAACCCTACACTGGTCCCTATAAAGTAGTGGATAGAACAGAAAAAAACGTTCACCCTACTTATAGCCGATAAAGAAAAAAAGTCTCAATAGATCGTATCAAACCTGCATTCCTAATAGCAGATGATAAAGTCAATGTCACAAAAAATTGCAAGGAAAATAAAACGGATGACGACATAAACTTAGTCAAAAATGCACAAGAAATTTTCGAACAAAATACCGACACCCAAAAGCTACATACACAGCCAGAAATATACTAGAAATACATAGGGATGTACTCAAACCAAATTTGGAAAAAACGGCTGAAAAAACATAATCCAAAAAATTTGTCAAATTCGATGACAATGTACGAAAATATTACTACGAACCAAAAGTGCCTATAAAGCCTAATAAAGGAGGCAGGCCTAAAGGTAGTTATAAAAAACAAAATTAAATTCCGAGTCGTAGATCAGAAAGGTTAGCTCAACACCAAAAATAGCTAATCCGAAACATGATCACAAATACAAAATTCACTCACACAAAAACCACCAAATTCTCAAACCATAGAAAAATAAATGGTTATAAAAAAGGAAAATAAATTTATTCACCATCAACTCCTGCATCAAAATATAGCAGAAGGTTAAACAAAAATAAAAACATCAAAAAATGGTCATAAAAATCAAAAATAAATCTTCCGCCTCCAGGATTCGAACCTAGACGCAGGAAAGAAAAATGCGAAAATAAATCAGCTTGAAAATAAAACATCTATCGTGAAATTTAAAATAAATTCACGTGTGTTTTTATAAAAAAGAAATCAGCTGACGAACAATGAGAAATGGTGCAACTGCAATGACACACATCCTTTTGGCAGAACATACCACAACGTACGTTGTGATAAGGATATCGCATCACCGTTCCTTATTGCATTGACCTATATAAAAGAATAAAGTTCATTCACACGAATACGTTGACCCACATAAAAGCACGTGGCAATTTAAATCAACAAATTTTGCTCGTAGAAACTTCTACGTGGGAATTTCTTAATGGTGGGAAAATACTAAATCTTTTATACTGAGATGAATTATGATAAACTCGACGACAAATTCGTACCAAATGAAACAGCCAAGAGCGATACACAAGTCATTCGTTTGTCGATTACGCTCCGAGCATCATCGCATTCTGAATTCTTAAAAATTGTTCAATTCAAACACCTATTTTCTGTGCCAAAAAATCGCTTTTGAAAATTTCTTATTTTCCATTTGTTGTAACTGACACTTGCATTCCACCAAAATGTCTTCCACCTCTGAACCTTTGCTCGGCTATGAGGAAGCCCACCTCGCAGAAGAGCAGGAACAGAACAATCGGGAGCATGGAATCATGCTTTCCCACCTTTCTTCTTCGGCGAGCAATCTCGCTTTGAATTCAACCCCGAGGCCAGAGGTCAGTTCAGTCATAGCTGAAATGACCCAACCTCTTCCTTGCCACCTTCCTATTGGCAAGACCTCGGATGCTTCATGATCCATGATCACGACCCATCTAGGAGCATTTATCCTTCTTGCTCCAAAATAACGGTCCATAGACCAGAAACCCAATTCCAGCCTTTTGTCCAACAACGGAATTCCATTCCAAATACGAATTCCAGAAATTCCACTTATAGCCATTCGGCACAAAAATAAAAAGAGAGGAGCATGATCTCGTGCTAACTATAACCAGCAGAGGATCCTCAATTACAATACGGGGACTTTTACTGGCCATGCCTTAGGCCAAGCCCTCCGCAATATCCTCTTTAGAGGATTTAGGTCTTACAGAGGACGTAATCCCACCAGACAATCTTCAGTCCAACGTCCCCTCAACTTTTAGGGTATGACTGGACTTAGTCTTTTCGTACAAAAATACTAGAGGGAGAGTGGCTGTGGGGACATTTCCCTCTTTGCCTCCCTCAGGGCTCGGCCCTGTGTCAACAGATGGGTCGCAGACCAAATTCTGCGATCCATACTAATTGTGCATTGCACGTAAAACAAACTTTACCATCTGTATGCACTCATACAGACGATGAGTTTCTGTGTTTACCATGAGGCGGTAAACTGAGGCAAGAGAGTATGTAATATTTACATACACACTGACAGTATACGTGCTGTGGTCCATATAAGGTACCACCTTGCCTTTGGAAGATTGCCCCAGTTAGGAAGTACGCTTGGTGTATGGTTAGGCATCTTAAACCAGCTGGCTACCGGTACCGAGAAATAATTCGGTCGCCCCGCACGTAAACCACTGTCTCCCTCTTAGGTTCCATGAATTGTGTAGGTAGCATCTACCTACAAGCACCATTATATTCAATTAATGCATTGCTCTGGCAAAAATATCAGACCATTTGTAACAGTAAAATGGTTACATAATGAAACACGATAATATTATGTTTTGATAAATGTCTAATATTGTAATAATTAATGATAGTTTGGTTTGAATTAGGTGTCGTGGGAGATATGAGTGTGATTGGATGTTTAGAAAAAATTTAACTGCATAAAACCAATGAAGTATGAGAGATATGACATAAAGTGGGAATGTACAAGGAATTAGTAGGAATTAGAGTAAGTGCAGAGTATTGAAATATATTCAGAGAAAAGATGACATCATTAATATGGATGAAAACAGTTAGTTGAAAGGAAATGGTGATGTCATTAAACAAGTCAAGACCTGTAAGACACGTTTAGAATTGACTGAGATGACCTGAGTAGAAGGAAGAATAAATGTATGCAAATGTATTGAATGGTATAGGAAAATACGAATTTGGAGTAGATGTATGATTTTAAAGTAAATGATATGAAAATATCATAACACTATTATTTGGAAAAATAAAAATTATGAGCTTTTCAAAACTGGTATCCAACTCATACGAACATGAATGTTCAAAAATCATCCGAATCCAGAGTTGATTGGGAGCTGATTCTGGGGATAGAAATCTAGATCATGGAGAAATGTCGGACTGATTTGGATCAATTGGTTAAATGTTATCTCCTGATTGATAATACTGATTAATGAAAATTACTATTGAAGGTATCAACTCAGTAAGATTCAAAAATGAAATTTGGATAGTAGAAATAATGTTTAGTCCTGTTCATCCGGTTAATTATTGGCTGATTGTTGGTGAATCAGCAAATTCCACGTTTTTCCAAAGAGGTGACTGTTTTCAAATATTTTTTATCTTTTTATGGGGTTGTTTATGAATTGACAAAAAATAGTAAAATTATAAGTTTCTACTCAGGCTATCACATACGTAATGGTTTTGATCGTCAGAGAGAGAGATAAAAACATTCATTCGTTAGTTGTTTCATAATATTTTACTCCACATGTATAAGCTCATTATTATCAAGGTTTTATATTTTTCATGCACTTAGCCCAACATTCAGACTTTAAAACGTTTATTGACTTCAGCCTATCCTTAATAAATAAATGACAGGATGGAGTTGTCATGCATTTTTGCATTAATAGAGGTTAGTTCACATTATTTAGTACTTAGTTGAATAATAAAATTGTCTGCCCTTCAAACACACATTTTAGTTAGGTTATAATATCATATAGCCCATTTTTGGGATAGGTAACATCCTTGCATATCGAACATTGGCGTTAGAAATTCTTCAGAATTTCTCAAGTTACAATCTGTAAATTAAGTTATTTGAGTATCTACTATCGCCAGCATTTGTATCGGTCTTGCATTTGTTCATAATACTTCCAATACTCTGAATTTTTATTCTGCATGTGGTCTCCACATACAATTTTTCTTTCATATTAGCACCGAAAAACTTCAATCATGCTTTGGATCATTAAATTTTCAAAATTTTTGTTGCTTTTCATAGGCCTGTATAAGATTTTCAATTAAATTTGATGCAGTCTTTGAAAAATCCGTAGGAATCTCAAAAAAGCCTACTACCAAAGAATACGAAACAAACAAAATAACGATTTCATTGGAATGCGTAGGTTTTGCAATAAATAATTCTTACAATTTCTCAGTTTGTAATTCAGATTCCTTTGAATTCCAGTCCATACATATTTTTTTTTTTTGTACTGTTAAAGTTTTCAAACGCTAACGAGAAATTGCGGAATTTTTATTATTTTTTATCCTTGTACCATGGGTAGAGCCACGTTATCAAATTTTGGATTTTTCTTCAACTTTGGCTCTAACAAATTATACCCATCTCGTTCGGAAAATTTTCGCGAATATTGTCAGCAGAAAAATACGCTATTATCGAGAAGGAAAATATAATTCTCACATTTTCCACGTTCGAATGAAATTCATTTCTCTGACTCGTGTTTCCAATCGTTACGGTAGGCTAAGTTGAAATTGAATATCTACCTCTTTTTTTTTTTTTTTCATTCAAATTTTTTCCACATAAGCTACAAAAAGTTTTTTTCATCCCGTTTTCTCGCACTTTTTTCAACGACCAGCAGTTCTTTATTGCTGAAAATAATCGTAAATATTTAAAATAGGATTTCCTTCGGTGAATAAAAAAACAGAAAAAATCATTACGATGCATTGGTAGATTGGACTTAGCTTAGGCAACGAACATTGTAAAGGGAACATCCATAATTGACCTCACTCGATGTTTCCATCCTTCTCAAAAGTAGCGTAGGCTACTTATTTTTATTTTTATTTATACCGTATTTAGGTATTTATTTTTTAGTAATTTTTATTTTCATCCTTGAAAGACTATAAAAATTTAATATACGTGATACGTAGCACGTGTATCGAAAAATCTCTGTAATATTCCCTTTTTGACGTAGGTACGTAGGTACTTTCATCTCCTTATTTATATTATCATCGTTATATTTTCCCCATGTAGAATCGAATACCTACAGTAAAATGAGCCGACTATTCGAAAAAAGGGTCAAATTTGAGTGATGAGCCTTAAAGACGTTTTGGGATGTTTCAGTGTTCTGAAAGTGGTTCTCTGCAAAAAATGTGTATTTAACCGGGTTTGTTTTATCTTGGCATGTGGCCACCCCGGTTGGCATACAACAACTGAATCGTTTCTTGGCACTGGTAGCCAGCTAATTTAATGCCTACCTCACGAGGAAGTATAATGGAGTAACTAAATGAGACTTAGCAGCAGCACTATATGCACCTCGAAACATACAGCTAAAGAATGTCCAATCCTGGATCAAAAACACATTAAAGATAGAACATTGATAAAATGTTTCAAAGTCCGATATTTGTTACTGCACATGTATCGTAGATTGGTGTGTGTGTGTGTGTGTGTGTGTGTGTGTGTGTGTTGGTATGGAGATATCTGTTTTCAAAATGAAATATGCGCAGCTTTGGATGCGCAGAACATTGCTTCTTTTCTAATACTTACTTCAAAGAACCTAAAATATTCATCATTGATAAGAGACAACTGATAACCTTCTTACACGGATTGTTGGAGATTTTTTTTGCTGCATGTCTTTGGGGGTACCCCAAGTTTTCTGACATAAAGGACCCTTGGGGTGAATGACAATGAATCAGTTATTGCGACAAAAATTGGCTAGCTAAGTATTTGCTCATCTCAAATTGACTTGAGCTTTACCACCATGTAGCAAAACAAAGTTTCCCTTTTACAAATGCTCATTTGAGTCACACTTTGATGATCGAAATACAATAAAAAGACAAAATTAGTGTCTGAACTCGATGAAACCTATCCATAAGCACAAAGGAGTAATGGTTTTGTTAGTTTGAAGTTGGGAACTACACAAGGGATACAAACTCTTTTCATGTACCTACTTAGATAACTTGACCCTTAAGGCTTCTGCAAACCAAATTCTGCCAACTTTCCATCAATCTAGGTGGGCTAAGGCTTAACGAACTTCAAAAAGTGCGCAGGGTCACCATTATTGGCGGTAGGTACCATAATTTGTTTGTTTGTTTTTTTTTTGTTTTTGTTTTTTTTTGCTTGCAAAACAAAAGTTTTTATGTTCTAGACGATAGAACGGAATTGTCGCAAAGTTTACAATAATTTTACAAACGAAGAGAGGGAGTGGGGGTAAGCTAAAAGAAATCATGTTCGGAAGTGTTGAAAACTTACTTTTATAATAAGGGCGTCTAGTTCGAAATCGTAACGCAGTGTGAAGTGTAATTTTCCGCAGTATTGCATACTTTCTGGATTTTCATTGCTCTCTGTTGACGTTTGTTTTTGCAGTTCTTTCGAATATAATTCGGGCTGAAAACATAAAAATAAAAAATTCAGAAACGTTTAAAAAAAACGAAAACTTACCGTACAAAGAGTGAGAGGCAAAAAAAAAAAGAAAAAAAAGTGTGTCAACTTCCTAATAACATCTGCAACACGATGATGAGACATCTTGGATGCTCAAAAATGAATATAATACTCGCGTACGGTATTGCAGCAAGTTATATTACAATATCTAAAAGTATTCTTAATTTAGCATCTAAAAGCTGGGTGCGACAAAAGATATATATATATATATATATATACACAACTGCATTCGTACAGAAAATTGAATACGAACCATTTGTTTGCCTTTTGTTTCGGTTCATTCATTTACCAGACTTTCCAACGGTAAAACGGATTTTTTTTTGTTTTTTTTGTTTTATTAATTAGGTATTTAAACTCCATTCGAATAGTTAATTATTTAAAATAAGCGAATATTTTTTTCTTTGTTTGGGGAAATTTACTATGGGTAAGTATTAATTATTGTTGTTGCGGCGGAGAGGGAGGGGCAATTGTGCAAATTCGTTACGAAGACACAATTTTTGCTGATAGGTTGAAAAATGCAGTTCAAATTAACGTATGTATCGGTGGATAGCGTACGTTGGTAATCACTCCAGACTCTTTTATCTACCACGGAATGGTGGGTGTACAATAAATGACAGATGACAGAGATTTTATCGAAACTTAGGATTGGAGTAATTCGTGATATGCAATGCAAGACTGAGACCATTGCAGTTTTCACTCTTGAGTCAAGTTATTTTCTGCCATAATTACGCGTATTAATGACGCACCTGACCGACCACCAAAATTCATAAAATAAATTTTCGAGATTTTTTCCCATAATAATATAAAATTACGCATCTATAAAAAACAAATACTTTTTTTATCTGTTTTTCTTCTTCTTTAAAATAGAAATTTCTGTACAAATTCGTAGCCCAGGTACTTGACAAAACTTGTCTTTTCATTCCAATCTTTTATTATTTCTTTCTCTCTCCATCTTTTCTAAATTATTCCCAGGTTTCACTATATTTCTTCACCTTTTCTTCATTTCATGTTTTTACATATTTCTGTTCATCTTCTTATCTCTTCATGTTTCCTCTTTCTTACGTACATCTCTTCTATTCATGTCATTTCTTCTCTGGGTATAATTTATTCTTCTTTTCTTTTTCCCTCTATTTTTTCCACCTCTGATCAAGTACTACGGTTCTACTTTTTCTTTTGTTGGTATTATACATTACTCTGTACTCTGTACGAATTATCATCTGTATTCTGTTTCCCCCCACTATATTTTTTCTCACCTTCTTACTGCAGTTGGCAATCAACTAACTTGTAATATTTTCTCTCTACATTCAATGTTGTTTTTGCTCTCGATTACCCAGAATATACTATTTTGTGATTAAATTTTTATTTAATGCATGGCTCCTTTTATTAATATGTGTCGAGTTTTTTCACTTGGCATGGGCCGTTTTTGGTGGTGTTAGCCCTGGTATGCAGATTATAATCTGTACAGCAATGTGTGAGCCCTGGAATACAAATAGCCTAGGTTTGTAGGTATTTAATTTCACCCAGGTACGGTCTAAAATTCGAGTTTACGAGGATTCTGGCAAGCTATTCAGGTTGGACAGTGGTAGTTTTTAATACTGTTATCCAGTATGGGTGACTTGGCTCTGGGTAATAGACATATGGTAAGTGTTTGATTTAGAATACTGTAGGCATTGCCCTGGAGAATGGGTTTTACTGCTCCCAGTCGTATACCATATCAAAGTTGCCTCTAAAAATTTCTGAAAAGAAATTTTCACTCGAAATACATTCTTTGAATATACCTATGGGTTTTATTTTTATCGGAGATTAATAATTTAAAGATCTACGTATTACAATAAATTAGTCAAAAGTGTCAAAAAATGGTTGGAAATGTGAAAAAAATGCATGAATTTTTCAAATTGGTTTTGATGATAATTTGCTTTTTGGAGGGTGCTACCAAAAATACTGCGGCTTGGAACAAAAACATCCTGGGTCATTTTTTGGCAATCATGAGTCACCCATGTCGTTGAATTTGTTAAAAAGTCTACTTTTAAATTCAATAATATCTAAATTTGAAAACACTTGTTTTTTCATCGTAAGTGAGGAATATCAAAAGAATCAATATTCGAGGAAATTAATCGTTCTTGGAGTGTTGTATGCGAGGGAGTATCTCAAATACCTTTACAAACATTACGATTTTTTAATTATATTTTATGGCTTAATATACAAGTCTAAAAAATATGGTAAGACGGGATGAGCCAAAGTTCCGGACTAAAATCAAACTTCTTCTTTTAGCATGCATACTCCCTATCGCACGCACATTTTTATTAATGAAGAAACTTTGATGCCAAACACATACTTAGTATACTCACCATTTCATATTTTTAACAAAATTAGCCCATTGCTTTCACATCAAATAAACTCATTTATGAATGGAAATAGTTTTTATTTTTAGATAAAATAACATACCAATCTGATTAACTAATTAACAAATTTCCGAAATTTTTCTTGAAGTTTTTCAAAGCCACCAATACCAATATTCAGATTGACGATGGAGTTCCTTTATATCTCTCTGTCAGTGACCAAATTTGGACATCAACCAGAGAGCGTAAAGTAATATAAAGAGTTTCAGTGTAATCTATGGTTCCATCGGAAAAGTAGGAAATAAGATTCAAAATGGAACACTCCTTCTCGAGAAATCACAATTGGTTTTGTGAAACGAAATTTTATTTGAAGATTGTAATCACATTAAAACATAATGGTCAAGAGAAAAGATGTTCAACGTTTCTAAAACACAACTTGGTATACATGTTTTTTTTTTATTTTTTTATACAAAGTTTGATTTTTTGGACTTACCTATTTTTTTTCCTTGGCAGAGGGTGTATGCAAAGTAAAACCTCAAGTTTAAGCAACAAAAAATAAGAATACACGGTTTCGTACGAAGAATTATACTAGAGCACAAGTTGTTCTTTCTTTATCACGGCAAATTTTATGATTTTGTTCGTTTAAACAGTTGAAATGTTTTTGAGTACTTCAACAAACTAACCATACAATATGGTAATAGTTTGTAAGTATGAAGTAGCAGTAGTTAAAAAAGAACCATGATATACGGAAATTCGAATGGTGTGGAATTTATCATGGGAAAACGAACAAGAAGTGAAAATAAAAATGAAAGAGAATGAGAGTAAAATCAAAGGGTTTTGGGTTTTTATAATTTATAGTTTTTTGGGTGGGTTAAATTTTAAAATGGGAAAGTTCAGTCGAGGAATTACTTCATTGATAATTTATAATCGAGATTCGCATGTATTTGTTGTTAATTTTTTCTTAGGTTTGTCAGAAGTCTGATAAATTTATGGTCTTTTGTGATTAATAAATTTCTAGTTATTTGGTTGATGCTAATAAATTATGATAAGGGTTCTTATCAATTGGTATTTCTTTATATTTTATATGGAGGGTGGGTAAATTCAGTTGTTTTTGATATTTATCTGGGGATAACGTTTCTTTTTCTTTTGTATGAGGTAATGATAGCCTATTGTAAATCAGACGGGCGTGTTCATTTTCTCTCGTATATTTCATTAATATAATATGGTTTCAGAGTATACATGGTGTATTGCTTGAAAATATTTATTGGAAGAATTTTGGTTTCTGCAGGAACAAAAAAACACTAAGGTAAAGTCGCCTAATATCGCCTACTTTTTTAAAAATGACTATAAAATTTCACTTATTTGATCTATCAACCTTGAAAATAGCTCAAAATGTTCGTACATCCTTCTGCTACAAAAGTATCATGCTAAAATGAAGGAGGGGAGGTTCGTTGATTTTACATGAATTTTTAAAGCAGAATAGTCAAAATTGTAAAATTTATTTTTGGGCTCCTAATATCGCCCACCAAAATTACATGTAAAAATCAATTATCTTAATATCGCCTAGCTAAAAATAGAAAAAATTGACATTTTACGTTACTTATAATTAAAATAAAAGAGATTTTGACTTTATCCGTTCAAACAATTTGAACAAATGTACTTTTTTTTTGTTTGAGACTTCACCAAAGGCAGGGTTGCAAACCTCATACGCCCACATGGAACATTTTGAACACGAAATCCATCGTTGCCCTTCGTAACAACTCTTCCTCCTTTTTCATGCGCTTCTAGTTATTCATGAAAGCAAAGAAGTTCAGTGATAACAGTTTAAAATATGTGGTTCCTAATATCGCCTACATGTTATCAAGTGGGCGATATTAGGAATTTGCGAGTGGGCGATATTAGGGAAAATGGTTCTCACTTTCTTCAACGCCATATTCTGCTTAATTATTTATGAATCCTGGAATTTTTTATCGAAATTACAAATTGAACGTTTCTCATCACAACACTATTTGATTTGACATTTGGCATTCATCTCATCAGTCACAAGCACCATCCAAAGACAACACTAAAAATGTTTTCAGGTCCTCGATTTCTTCTCCCAGTTCTCACTCTTTGGTTTTTGGCTTCCGGAACCTAACTTTTTAGACGTTTTACTGTTTTACAATACCGGACATGAAAAAATTTTTTCCCACCAGATCACGCCACTACAGGGCGAAATAAGGTGGTAGGTGATATTAGGAACTGGGCGATATTAGGCGACTTTACCTTATATTGTCATAGGTTATTCTAATCCGAAAACACACAACCAATGTCATAATATTTGACTTAGTTCCTTTTTATTACCAGTTGATTATGTTGTTTTAGAACATTTTTTGCATATATTTTGGATTTTTTGTGAACCAAATGAAATATTATTCCAGCAACAAATTTCGTTTTCAACAACCATTATTTTAGGATGAGAATGACCAATGTTTTGGTAAAACTTTACCGGTGATTATCTCAAAGTAGAAAAAAAAAAAGACAGAGTTTCTTGTTTCAAGAATTATAATGTGTGACATACGAGTAAAGTAGATGATCAAACTTGTTGCAATCATCTGAACTATTGCAGTTTAATTACATACAGTAACAGTGTGCTGTAAATATCTGATAAATTATTTTTAACAGAAATTTTCGTCTTATGCAATGCATATCTACCTATCCTGTTTTTTCATTTTAGTCCATTAACTTAAAGGTTTTCAACCTGCAGAAAGCGAGTTATAACTTGGTGGTATACCATGTTAGAGTGAAAGAGAGATTTTTTCGTTACCACTTTTCAATGTTTAACAAATATTATTTTTAATATAGGTACCTAATTCTTCAAATATAAAAAAAACAAACAATATCCTTTAAAATATCAAGTAGTATGCAAAGTTTCCCAAAGAAAACAAGAGATATGCCCCAAAAAAGGGTCAAGATAAACATAATTATTCATATACCGACATTTTTTTCATCTCATATTCTTTCATACATCTCCTTTCATATTTGCAAACGCTTCTTGTTTTTTTTGTTAACAATTTTTTGCATGATTTTTTTCTAGCTATATGATTTATTTTTGTTTCACTTTCTGTATGTCTGTATGTGTACCTGTTTCTTTGTTTCTCTCTGTCTGTCTGTCTATGTCAGGTAATTCCCCCTTTCTTTCTAATTATTCCTTCTGGACCAATCCACCACTTTTATTCGATCCAAAAGTTTTCCACCCTCTCTTACATATTTCACCACCAACCCTGTCAAAATATTGGCACTTAAAGGAACTCATTTTCTGACGCTGCACGTCATTCATTCCATCAAATTGTGACATACACGATTTTCTGTTCAAATACTATTTTCGTGCGACACATATTAATTTCATCTTGCCTTACAAACTAATAATGCAGTAAGTAATTGTAACAGTTAACCAAAATATCCGTTAGAAAGTCAATTATAGGGGCGTTGCGTGCACTCTCCTTCGTTTAGGAGATATTTCAATTATAGTAATTTTCGCTGAATTCTACTCACTCGATGGTTTCGGCAGAAGTTCTATTTTCAGTTTTTGATGATACCTTGCAAATGCAGCAACAATGTTTGTCGATTAACGGGTAACACCTTCGCACTTAATAAACCCGCGTAACATAAATGGCGAAACGTAAACCTAAAATTTCATCCGTCCACCTCTTCATCAACGAAAAAAAGGTTCCGATCGGTATTCGATTTTTCGAGCGACCTTTTTAGTCTTCGTCCCATTTGCCGAGTATTTAAAATATTCCAAAAATAAATCTTTTTTTTTTTTTTATTCGCGCCCATTAACATGGGAAGGAAGTGCCCATCATTTAATTCGAGTGTGACAGAAACACGTATTATTACTGACAAGCGAGAAACGTGTAAAATTGAAATTTTCTAATTTCCAATGGAATTTACGACTGCGAATAATATGTGTACGCGAATACCGATAAACTATAGGTGTATATAAATACACAACGTGTTTGTGTGTATAGGTTTTCTATAATCCTTTTTAAATTGATAGCGTGTTTCATTCGACCCAAATTAGGGACACGTTGATATGTGAAAGGCGAGCAATTTGGAAAATTGGGAAAGGTATGAGTATAAGGGTGAAAAAAAAAAAGAAAAAAAGAAGAGAAGTAAAAAGGAAGAAGAAAAAAAGAAAGGGATGAAAATGGGTAGAACGAAAACAATAAAAAAAAAAAGTGTTGGTAATCGTTTGAAATTCTGTAGAAATGGCGAAACGTCATTAATTCGCTCATTCATAAGAATTACGTGTGCACCATAACGCTATTAATCGGTGCTAATTTACCGAATTAATGACAAACATTCTGAATCCTCTTCCGCCATCCACTTCGTAATCGTCCGTTCCGACGATAAATTAATGTTTGCGAAAAATCAGCAGCTCTTTTATATAAGTACTCGCGTGCATTTTTCTCTCCACGCTCCGTATGTTTTTGTACAGTTCGCAGTGTTCAAAGTGAGTGAGTGTAAAATAATACGTTCAGTAGGTAATTCTTTAAATTTTCCAAAATAACTAAGATTTCAAAAGTATGTGGTATATGGGAGGGGAGGGAGGGAGGGAAGTAGATTTGGTTCATTCAAAACACACCAGACAGGTAATTCTAAGGTCGTGCAAGTTAACATTTCGTTGTTGTAGGGTACGACACGATATACAATAAAGAAAAAAAACCACAACGAACCGAAGATTTTGTCTATTCAAGCCACGAGTTTCAGACATTTAACAACGGTCAAATTTTTTTATTTGTTTATTAAAACATACTTTTAAGATGAAAAAATTTAAGATTTATTCTCCTTTATAGGGATGTCACCTGATAGGTAGATGGGTCACAGACCTAGTTCGTGGCCTAATTAATTAATGTACTGCACTTAAAACACATTCACGTTGTCTGTATGCACTCCTACAGTTAATGCCAGCTACATTGATATAGTAGGTCAGTGCATATGTACCTACAAACTCGCTGAGAAAGTGTGTGTCGCAGTGCATATAACGCTGTTGCCAAGTCTCGTTGAGTTACCCATAACTCTATAACATTAAGTAAGCATTAAACCAGCGGGGTACTGGTGGCCGAGAACCGATTTGGTTGCCAAACTTCCAAACCTTAAAATGGGTTGGACAGTCAGGTTTCTGTAGGCCTACCTGTACTAAATGCAACATGTTCAATGATTTGTATTCAGGTTCTTAAGGATCTTTTCATGAAAAAAACAAAATAAGAAATACAAGTGTGTTGCATGGCAGATCAGCATAGCTAAAAGGTACATAAATGACTGACTGACAGTTATATGCCACATAACATAAAAAGTCAACTCTCGATTCAGAAGGTCTAATTTCAGTTAATTTGTCGCAGATAATAAATTAGGTACTGTTTCTTAGCACTGAACTCGGTTAGAATTACATCGGTGTAACCTTATAACTATGAAGCACCGACCAAAAGGGCGTGGTGGAGTGAGATGAGCTATACTTAACAATTTTTAATTGAATAGCTGCAGAAGTTTGATTGTACTAAGGTAGCAAAGTAAATTGTATTTTAATTTAATACGAGAATGACAGAATAAATAAGAGAAGTTTTACTGCTGAAGATCATACGTTTACATTTGATATTTTATTTTTTTCATTATGTGGTACATAATTATAAGTAATGGATTAAAAAATAATAAATAAGAGCGAAAGATAACTATTGTCATTAAAATTAATGAGAAAAAAGTGGTCTTCTTATGTGTGGGATGTTCAAAATAAGATCACCTTTATTTTTATTCTTGAATCAAATTTTGAAGCAGCTAGGATTGATCAAGGAGAAAAATAATAATAATAAAGTATCAGGCCTGTCAGATACTTCAGCGGAGCTACATTTAAAACATCACTCACTAATTGGGATTAACCCTGAGCACCAATGTGATGTGCCATGTTTTTGTTCTTTGCGACATTGCTGAATTTTGCTGAGTTGGAAGAAGTTTTTAAATATGGCTGAGTTATGTTTTATATTTGTTTACATTTTAAATGAGAAATTAGGTCATTTTTTTATGTATCCAAATTCTCAGAACTGAGTGATTAACAGTTGATGAGCTATGTTTAGAACATAATTTAGCTGAAGTGTGTAACAAGTCTTATAGTAGAATGTTTGGAGTATAATATGTTTTCTAATTGGGTTGTAATTGCACAAGTTGGGATCACCCATGTTGCACTATTGTCATGTTGCAAAATGTGTTTTTGCAATACATGCTCATGTGTGATTAATTTGATGGAAGAAATCGAACACTTTCATAGCTGGAGTAAATATGAATTTCACAGTGCTTGCAACACTTGCTTGTGAAGGGGAAGGTGAAAACTGATTTTCACAAAAATATTTCCATGTGTCCTGCTCATGAAGAAAATTTCCAAGTTAGAGGAAGATACAAGGAATTATACGGCACATTTTGTGGAAATAGGTGGCATAAAGATTTAAAAGCATACTGTGGAATACTTTGTTGTGAAGAAGTATTCACACAAGGAAGTAATCAACAGCTTTGCGCATTTTGCCACATCATACACAAATGTATGGGAGAGCCAAATCCTAGGCAAACACTGGAAATATTGCAGCCATTTTTGAGAGTTTATATAGGGAAATAAGCACACGCACACAGACATACATATGTACATATACATATGAAATTATGTCAGCTAATTAGGTCGTTTCCTATTTTTGTATGGAGATAAGAAATGACAAAGTGCATTTGGCAACTAGGCCGTGACATCACAGAGATTATTATCAGCAATTTGTCATTGCCCAAACAATGTATCTTACTTGAATATACATAAGGCAAGAACATAAAAACGTACATGTGTTTATTTGTTTAACGTCATATAGATGAATAATATGCCAGCCTTTCAGCAGCGACTGTCATCCAGGGATGTGAGCCCCTTTACCTCTCATATGAGTAGAGTCCCCACACATAGGTACAATGGAAAAGATAAATTTATACCAGTCTTTGATACTATTTCATACCTGATTTTACATTTATAATTTTTTTGAATTTCGTTGGATTTTTAGTTTTTTTTTTTTTGGTTTTTCAAAGTACATTATCTTAGAACCCGAAGGGAGTACTCATATTTACCTACGCATTTGAAAAAGTTAAATTGTGAGATTACAAATGAAGTTATAGAACTCAAACCAGCAACAAATTGTAACTAATAGATAACAGCATTTCACAGTAAAATTTAGGAGCATAGGAATTTCTGGTGGCTACAAGGTTGACAATAATATAACACTAAGTGCGTACTCTTACCAGCCTTTCCCTTATACGTTCTGGTCCACGACGCAGCCAAGAGCTGATTATCACACTACGACAAACAATTTATCCAAGAAAACTATATAAGCATTATTGCTAAGGTTTGATAAATGAAGGAATAAAATTGTCCTCGTGTAGTAAATTATCGCATATACCGACCTTAATGGCACCAGTGGAGTTCGTAATAGATTTCCCAACTTGGAGGATTCTTCCCGGAGATAACTTACTGGAGCAACACGATGTCAGTCATTCATTACGAGTAAATCGAATTTCGACCATTTAATTCCAATGAAGATTCGGAAGAGAGAAAATAAAAATTAAATGAAGATGTTTGGCGCCATGCGAATATCCTTGGGTTCGTATATATTTTCAAATAATTAATCAATTACAATGGCCGATCCATTCTCTGAGGGTTTTGAGCAGAAAGCGATATTGTTTTCGTCCCGCTCCGGTGATATTAGTAAAATTTAAGGTCGTCGCATACTTGGCTACAGACGTAGTGCCATCATACCCAACAAAATAAGATTAAAAATGGGCATCCGATATAAAAAAAGGACTCTTCTTAATAGGCAACCTGCAACGCAACGAATATAATATAGGTAGCTATCTACATATTAACACATTACATTGTCTACATTTAAGTGTTTTTCGCCCAAAATCAAATCATTTTCTGTTCATTATATACAGGCGTCAGAATATTCTCCACCTCCAGACGTATAAAATTCTAATTAAATTTTACCCTTACGGCTATAATGTACCGGTACTAATTATAACCCCTGCTCTTCTATCTGTACTAAACACTAATATTGATAAGTATAGGTAGGTACCAAAATACTTATTGAACCTTTACACCTGGGTTATCGGGTCGACTCGAGACTTTTTCCATTTTTTGATGAGTAATTTTGATTTTGTTGTACTTGTTTGGGAGAAAATAGGGTCTCATCGGGATTAATCATTGTTTCTCGGTTGGATTACGCTGGTTCAGATACCTTAGCCTATGCTTATTAATACTTAGTTGCTTGGATGAGTATAGGACTTGTATCCAAAACATTTTTGGAGTTATTGGTTACTGGGAACCAATAAAAATCATTGGTTACTGGTTCCTGGTTATTGGTTAAAGCTCTAATTATTTGGTTACTGGTTATTCTTCTGATTAAACAAAACAACTTTTCTGGTTATTAGTTGTGGTTACTGGTTATTGGTTGAGATAAATTTTGGAGTAAAATAGACAAAAAATTATCTATAGTTAATAATTTTTCAGGAAAAAATTGGTAATTTTTGAAAAAAATAATCAATAATATTGATATTTTATGAAAACCAATAAAATCGATTCTTTATGCTAATCATTCTGGTTAATGGTTTCAGTATTTTATGGGAATTGGTTAGGTGAAATTTTTTTGTTTTGTTGGACTTTGGGGGCTTGAAGTCCGCTGAAGTATGTGAGTAGACGTACATAATGAGTGATATTAATGAAGAAATAAAAGAGAAAACACAAGTACCGCACTAAAAAATCACTTTAATGAAGAGAGAGGTATCAACATGATTAAACCAACTCACGAAATAAGCAGATAGACGATGCAACTGAATAGGAACTGGAGAATGTCAATACAGTGTTACCAACTAGTGATTGAACAATAATTAATGTACTGACAGTTTTGGTTATCAGTTTTTAAATCAATGTTGTTAATTTTGTT
>WOFM01001409.1:0-18927 GCA_011428145.1 Ericerus pela | reverse complement strand
ACTGCTTATTAATAAGGACTGCTGAGATACTAAGGAAATGCTTACGTACTAAGGGCTGCCTATGTTCTAAGTACTGCCTACTTACTAAGGACTGCTTACATTACTTAGATGCTTAAGTACTAATGACTGCTCTGTACTAATGACTGCCTTATTACTAAGGACTGCTTATGTACTAAGGATGCTTACATACTAGGACTGCCTACATACTAAGGACAGCCTATGTATTAAGGACTGCTTTCTGTACTAAGGACTGCTTACGTATAGGACTGCCTGTATTAATGACTGCTTATGTACTAACGACTACCAACGTACTAAGGGACTGCTTACATACTAAGGACTTTCTACATACTAAGGACTGCTTACTTACTAAGGCTGCTTACGTACTAAGGACTGCCTACATACCAAAGACTCCTGCCTATCTAAGGACTGCTTAGGTACTAAGGACTGCCTATGTACTAGGACTGCTTTAAGTATAAGGACTGCCAACAGTACTAAGGACTGCTGACATACTAAGGACTGCATACGTACTAAGGACTGCCTACGTACTGACTGCCTACATACTAAGGACTGCTTATGAACTAAGATTGCTGACATACCAAGGAATGCTTACATACTAAGGACTGCTTAAGTAAAGACTGTAGATATACAAAGGACTGTTATACTAAGGACTGCCTATGTTCTAAGGACTGCTTTATGTACTAAGGACTGCTTAAGTACTAATGACTGCTTATGTACTAACAACTGCTTATGTTCTAATGACTGTATACATTCTAAGGACAGCTTAAGTACTAAGGACTGCTTACTTACAAAGGACTGCTTGTACTAAGGACTGCCTAAGTATTAATGACATGCTTATGTACTAGGACTACCAACGTACTAAGTTACTGCCTACATACTAAGGACTGCTTACTACTAAGGACTGCTCACTTACTAAGGACTGCCTACGTACTGACTGCCTACATACTAAGGACTGCTTATGTACTAAGGACTGCTGACATACTAAGGACTGCTTATGTACTAAAGACTGCTGATATTACTAAGGACTGTTATGTACTAAGGACTGCTGAGATACTAAGATGCTTACATACTAAGGACTGCCTACGTTCTAAGGACTGCCTACTTACTAAGGACTGCTTACATAAGGACTGCTTAAGTACTAATGACTGCTTATGTACTAACAACTGCTTATGTTCTAATGACTGTATACATTCTAAGGACAGCCTAAGTACTAAGGACTGCTTTACAAAGGACTGCTTACGTACTAAGGACTGCCTATGTATTAATGACTGCTTATGTACTAAGGACTACCAACGTACTAAGTACTGCCTACATACTAAGGACTGCTTACTTACTAAGGGCTGCTTACGTACTAAGGACTGCCTACGTACTAAAGACTGCCTATGTACTAAGGACTGCTGAAGTAATAAGGACTGCTAAAGTACTAAGGACTGCCGACATACTAAGGACTGCTTACTTACTAAGGAGTGCCTACGTACTGACTGCCTACATACTAAGGACTGTATGTACTAAGGACTGCTGACATACTAAGGAATGCTTATGTACTAAGGACTGCCTAAGTACTAAGGACTGCCTACAAACTAAGGACTGCTTACGTACTAAGGACTGCTTACATTCTAAGGACTGCTTAAGTACTAAGGACTACCTACGTACTAAGAACTGCTTAGATACTAAGGACTGCCTAAGTACTAAGGACTGCCTACAAACTAATGACTGCTTACGTACTAAGGACTACCAACGTACTAAGAACTGCTTACATACTAAGGACTGCCTATGTACTAAGGACTGCCTACGTACTAAGGACAGCCTACATAGCAAGGACTGCCTACGTACTAGGACTGCCTACATACTAAGGACTGCCTACATACTAAGGAACTGCCTACGTACTAAGGCCTGCCTACGTACTAAGGACTGCTTAAGTACTAATGACTGCTTATGTACTAATGACTGCTTATGTATTAAGGACTGCTTATGTACTAAGGACTGCTTACGTACTAAGGACTGCCTACGTATTAATGACTGCTTATGTACTAACGACTACCAACGTACTAAGGACTGCTACGTACTAAGGACTTTCACATACTAAGGACTGCTTACTTACTAAGGGATGCTTACGTACTAAGGACTGCCTACATACCAAAGACTGCCTATGTACTAAGGACTGCTTAGGTACTAAGGACTGCCTATGTACTAAGGACTGCTTAAGTACTAAGGACTGCCAAGTACTAAGGACTGCTATACGTACTAAAGGACTGCCTACGTACTGACTGCCTACATACTAAGGACTGCTTATGTACTAAGGATTGCTGACATACCAAGGAATGCTTACATACTAAGGACTGCTTAAGTAGTAAAGGACTGTAGATATTACTAAGGACTGCCTATGTTCTAAGGACTGCTTATGTCTAGGACTTGCTGACATACTAAGGATCGGCTATGTACTAAAGACTGCTGATATACTAAGGACTGCTTATGTACTAAGGACTGCTGAGATACTAAGGAATGCTTACGTACTAAGGACTTGCCTACGTTCTAAGGACTGCCTACTTACTAAGGACTGCTTACATACTAAGGCTGCTTAAGTACTAATGACTGCTTATGTACTAACAACTGCTTATGTTCTAATGACTGTATACATTCTAAGGACAGCTTAAGTACTAAGGACTGCTTACTTACAAAGGACTGCTTACGTACTAAGGAATGCTAGTATTAATGACTGCTTATGTACTAAGGAACTACCAACGTACTAAGTACTGCCTACATACTAAGGACTGCTTACTTACTAAGGGCTGCTTACGTACGAAGGACTTGCCTACATACTAAAGACTGCTTATGTACTAAGGACTGCTTAGGTACTAAGGACTGCCTATGTACTAAGGACTGCTGAAGTAATAAGGACTGCTAAAGTACTAAGGACTGCCGACATACTAAGGACCTGCTTACTTACTAAGGAGTGCCTACGTACTGACTGCCTACATACTAAGGACTGCTTATGTACTAAGGACTGCTGACTACTAAGGAATGCCTATGTACTAAGGACTGCATTAAGTACTAAGGACTGCCTACAAACTAAGGACTGCTTACGTACTAAGGACTGCTTACATTCTAAGGACTGCTTAAGTACTAAGGACTACCTAGGTACTAAGAACTGCTTAGATACTAACGACTGCCTAAGTACTAAGGACTGCCTACAAACTAAGGACTGCTTACGTACTAAGGACTACCAACGTACTAAGGACTGCTTACATACTAAGGACTGCCTATGTACTAAGGACTGCCTACGTACTAAGGACAGCCTACATAGCAAGGACTGCTACGTACTAAGGACTGCCTACATACTAAGGACTGCCTACATACTAAGTACTGCCTACGTACTAAGCCTGCCTACGTACTAAGGACTGCTTAAGTACTAATGACTGCTTATGTACTAAGGATTGCTGACATACCAAGGAATGCTTACATACTAAGGACTGCTTAAGTAGTAAAGACTGTAGATATACTAAGGACTGTTTATGTACTAAGGACTGCCTATGTTCTAAGGACTGCTTATGTACTAAGGACTGCTTACGTACTAAGGACTGCTTACATAATAAGAACTGCCTACATACTAGGGACTGCTTATGTACTAAGGACTGATTATGAACTAAGAACTGCCTACGTACTAAAGACTGCTTATGTACTAAGGACTGCTTAGGTACTAAGGACTGCCTATGTACTAAGGACTGCTGAAGTAATAAGGACTGCCAAAGTACTAAGGACTGCTGACATACTAAGGACTGCTTACTTACTAAGGAGTGCCTACGTACTAAAGACAGCTTATGTACTAAGGACTGCTTACATACTAAGGACTGCTTATGTACTAAGGACTGCCTAAGAACTAAGGAGTGATAAAGTACTAAGGACTGCTTATGTACTAAGGACTGCTGACATACTAAGGACTGCTTACGTACTAAGGAGTGCCTACGTACTAAAGACAGCTTATGTACTAAGGACTGCTTACATACTAAGGACTGCTTATGTACTAAGGACTGCCTAAGTACTAAGGAGTGATAAAGTACTAAGGACTGCTTATGTACTAAGGACTGCTGACATACTAAGGACTGCTTACGTACTAAGGACTGCCTATGTACTAAGAACTGCTTATGTACTAAGGACTGCTGACATAGAAAGGACTGCTTACATACTAAGGACTGCCTACAAACTAAAAACTTCCTACTCACTAAGGACTGCTTATGTACTAAGGACTGCCTACATATAAGGACTGCCTACATACTAAGGACTGCCTACGTACTAAGGACTGCTTAAGTACTAATGACTGCTCATGTACTAATGACTGCTTATGTACTAAGGACTGCTTACGTACTAAGGACTGCCTATGTATTAATGACTGCTTAATGACTAAGGACTACCAACGTACTAAGGACTGCTTACATACTAAGGACTGCCTACATACTAAGGACTGCTTACTTACTAAGGGCTGCTTATGTACTAAGGACTGCCTACGTACTAAAGACTGCTTATGTACTAAGGACTGCCAATGTACTAAGGACTGCTTACGTACTAAGGACTGCCTACATACTAAGGACTTCCTACGTACTAAGGACTGCCAAAGTACTAAGGACTGCTTATGTACTAAGTACTGCTTACATACTAAGGACTGCTTACATACTAAGGACTGCTTACGTACTAAGGACTGCCTATGTATTAATGACTGCTTATGTACTAACGACTACCAACGTACTAAGGACTGCTTACATACTAAGGACTTTCTACATACTAAGGACTGCTTACTTACTAAGGGCTGCTTACGTACTAAGGACTGCCTACATACCAAGACTGCCTATGTACTAAGGACTGCTTAGGTACTAAGGACTGCCTATGTACTAAGGACTGCTTAAGTACTAAGGACTGCCAAAGTACTAAGGACTGCTGACATACTAAGGACTGCATACGTACTAAGGACTGCCTACGTACTGACTGCCTACATACTAAGGACTGCTTATGTACTAAGGATTGCTGACATACCAAGGAATGCTTACATACTAAGGACTGCTTAAGTAGTAAAGACTGTAGATATACAAAGGACTGTTTATGTACTAAGGACTGCCTATGTTCTAAGGACTGCTTATGTACTAAGGACTGCTTAAGTACTAATGACTGCTTATGTACTAACAACTGCTTATGTTCTAATGACTGTATACATTCTAAGGACAGCTTAAGTACTAAGGACTGCTTACTTACAAAGGACTGCTTACGTACTAAGGACTGCCTAAGTATTAATGACTGCTTATGTACTAAGGACTACCAACGTACTAAGTACTGCCTACATACTAAGGACTGCTTACTTACTAAGGACTGCTCACTTACTAAGGACTGCCTACGTACTGACTGCCTACATACTAAGGACTGCTTATGTACTAAGGACTGCTGACATACTAAGGACTGCTTATGTACTAAAGACTGCTGATATACTAAGGACTGCTTATGTACTAAGGACTGCTGAGATACTAAGGAATGCTTACATACTAAGGACTGCCTACGTTCTAAGGACTGCCTACTTACTAAGGACTGCTTACATACTAAGGACTGCTTAAGTACTAATGACTGCTTATGTACTAACAACTGCTTATGTTCTAATGACTGTATACATTCTAAGGACAGCCTAAGTACTAAGGACTGCTTACTTACAAAGGACTGCTTACGTACTAAGGACTGCCTATGTATTAATGACTGCTTATGTACTAAGGACTACCAACGTACTAAGTACTGCCTACATACTAAGGACTGCTTACTTACTAAGGGCTGCTTACGTACTAAGGACTGCCTACGTACTAAAGACTGCTTATGTACTAAGGACTGCTTAGGTACTAAGGACTGCCTATGTACTAAGGACTGCTGAAGTAATAAGGACTGCTAAAGTACTAAGGACTGCCGACATACTAAGGACTGCTTACTTACTAAGGAGTGCCTACGTACTGACTGCCTACATACTAAGGACTGCTTATGTACTAAGGACTGCTGACATACTAAGGAATGCTTATGTACTAAGGACTGCCTAAGTACTAAGGACTGCCTACAAACTAAGGACTGCTTACGTACTAAGGACTGCTTACATTCTAAGGACTGCTTAAGTACTAAGGACTACCTACGTACTAAGAACTGCTTAGATACTAAGGACTGCCTAAGTACTAAGGACTGCCTACAAACTAATGACTGCTTACGTACTAAGGACTACCAACGTACTAAGAACTGCTTACATACTAAGGACTGCCTATGTACTAAGGACTGCCTACGTACTAAGGACAGCCTACATAGCAAGGACTGCCTACGTACTAAGGACTGCCTACATACTAAGGACTGCCTACATACTAAGGACTGCCTACGTACTAAGGCCTGCCTACGTACTAAGGACTGCTTAAGTACTAATGACTGCTTATGTACTAATGACTGCTTATGTATTAAGGACTGCTTATGTACTAAGGACTGCTTACGTACTAAGGACTGCCTACGTATTAATGACTGCTTATGTACTAACGACTACCAACGTACTAAGGACTGCTTACGTACTAAGGACTTTCTACATACTAAGGACTGCTTACTTACTAAGGGATGCTTACGTACTAAGGACTGCCTACATACCAAAGACTGCCTATGTACTAAGGACTGCTTAGGTACTAAGGACTGCCTATGTACTAAGGACTGCTTAAGTACTAAGGACTGCCAAAGTACTAAGGACTGCTTACGTACTAAGGACTGCCTACGTACTGACTGCCTACATACTAAGGACTGCTTATGTACTAAGGATTGCTGACATACCAAGGAATGCTTACATACTAAGGACTGCTTAAGTAGTAAAGACTGTAGATATACTAAGGACTGCCTATGTTCTAAGGACTGCTTATGTACTAAGGACTGCTGACATACTAAGGACTGCTTATGTACTAAAGACTGCTGATATACTAAGGACTGCTTATGTACTAAGGACTGCTGAGATACTAAGGAATGCTTACGTACTAAGGACTGCCTACGTTCTAAGGACTGCCTACTTACTAAGGACTGCTTACATACTAAGGACTGCTTAAGTACTAATGACTGCTTATGTACTAACAACTGCTTATGTTCTAATGACTGTATACATTCTAAGGACAGCTTAAGTACTAAGGACTGCTTACTTACAAAGGACTGCTTACGTACTAAGGACTGCCTAAGTATTAATGACTGCTTATGTACTAAGGACTACCAACGTACTAAGTACTGCCTACATACTAAGGACTGCTTACTTACTAAGGGCTGCTTACGTACTAAGGACTGCCTACATACTAAAGACTGCTTATGTACTAAGGACTGCTTAGGTACTAAGGACTGCCTATGTACTAAGGACTGCTGAAGTAATAAGGACTGCTAAAGTACTAAGGACTGCCGACATACTAAGGACTGCTTACTTACTAAGGAGTGCCTACGTACTGACTGCCTACATACTAAGGACTGCTTATGTACTAAGGACTGCTGACATACTAAGGAATGCCTATGTACTAAGGACTGCATAAGTACTAAGGACTGCCTACAAACTAAGGACTGCTTACGTACTAAGGACTGCTTACATTCTAAGGACTGCTTAAGTACTAAGGACTACCTAGGTACTAAGAACTGCTTAGATACTAACGACTGCCTAAGTACTAAGGACTGCCTACAAACTAAGGACTGCTTACGTACTAAGGACTACCAACGTACTAAGGACTGCTTACATACTAAGGACTGCCTATGTACTAAGGACTGCCTACGTACTAAGGACAGCCTACATAGCAAGGACTGCCTACGTACTAAGGACTGCCTACATACTAAGGACTGCCTACATACTAAGTACTGCCTACGTACTAAGGCCTGCCTACGTACTAAGGACTGCTTAAGTACTAATGACTGCTTATGTACTAAGGATTGCTGACATACCAAGGAATGCTTACATACTAAGGACTGCTTAAGTAGTAAAGACTGTAGATATACTAAGGACTGTTTATGTACTAAGGACTGCCTATGTTCTAAGGACTGCTTATGTACTAAGGACTGCTTACGTACTAAGGACTGCTTACATAATAAGAACTGCCTACATACTAGGGACTG
This sequence comes from Ericerus pela, assembly GCA_011428145.1. Classification (NCBI taxonomy): domain Eukaryota; kingdom Metazoa; phylum Arthropoda; class Insecta; order Hemiptera; family Coccidae; genus Ericerus; species Ericerus pela. The sequence continues at coordinate 10,791 of WOFM01001409.1, read as the reverse complement.
CTTATGTACTAAGGACTGATTATGAACTAAGAACTGCCTACGTACTAAAGACTGCTTATGTACTAAGGACTGCTTAGGTACTAAGGACTGCCTATGTACTAAGGACTGCTGAAGTAATAAGGACTGCCAAAGTACTAAGGACTGCTGACATACTAAGGACTGCTTACTTACTAAGGAGTGCCTACGTACTAAAGACAGCTTATGTACTAAGGACTGCTTACATACTAAGGACTGCTTATGTACTAAGGACTGCCTAAGAACTAAGGAGTGATAAAGTACTAAGGACTGCTTATGTACTAAGGACTGCTGACATACTAAGGACTGCTTACGTACTAAGGAGTGCCTACGTACTAAAGACAGCTTATGTACTAAGGACTGCTTACATACTAAGGACTGCTTATGTACTAAGGACTGCCTAAGTACTAAGGAGTGATAAAGTACTAAGGACTGCTTATGTACTAAGGACTGCTGACATACTAAGGACTGCTTACGTACTAAGGACTGCCTATGTACTAAGAACTGCTTATGTACTAAGGACTGCTGACATAGAAAGGACTGCTTACATACTAAGGACTGCCTACAAACTAAAAACTTCCTACTCACTAAGGACTGCTTATGTACTAAGGACTGCCTACATATAAGGACTGCCTACATACTAAGGACTGCCTACGTACTAAGGACTGCTTAAGTACTAATGACTGCTCATGTACTAATGACTGCTTATGTACTAAGGACTGCTTACGTACTAAGGACTGCCTATGTATTAATGACTGCTTAATGACTAAGGACTACCAACGTACTAAGGACTGCTTACATACTAAGGACTGCCTACATACTAAGGACTGCTTACTTACTAAGGGCTGCTTATGTACTAAGGACTGCCTACGTACTAAAGACTGCTTATGTACTAAGGACTGCCAATGTACTAAGGACTGCTTACGTACTAAGGACTGCCTACATACTAAGGACTTCCTACGTACTAAGGACTGCCAAAGTACTAAGGACTGCTTATGTACTAAGTACTGCTTACATACTAAGGACTGCTTCTTAACTAAGGACTGCTTATGTACTAACGACTGCTTATGTACTAAGGACTGCTTATTTACTAAGGACTGCTTATGTACTAAGGACTGCTTACATACTAAGGACTGCCTACATACTAAGGACAGCCTATGTATTAAGGACTGCTTATGTACTAAGGACTGCTTACGTACTAAGGACTGCCTATGTATTAATGACTGCTTATGTACTAACGACTACCAACGTACTAAGGACTGCTTACATACTAAGGACTTTCTACATACTAAGGACTGCTTACTTACTAAGGGCTGCTTACGTACTAAGGACTGCCTACATACCAAAGACTGCCTATGTACTAAGGACTGCTTAGGTACTAAGGACTGCCTATGTACTAAGGACTGCTTAAGTACTAAGGACTGCCAAAGTACTAAGGACTGCTGACATACTAAGGACTGCATACGTACTAAGGACTGCCTACGTACTGACTGCCTACATACTAAGGACTGCTTATGTACTAAGGATTGCTGACATACCAAGGAATGCTTACATACTAAGGACTGCTTAAGTAGTAAAGACTGTAGATATACAAAGGACTGTTTATGTACTAAGGACTGCCTATGTTCTAAGGACTGCTTATGTACTAAGGACTGCTTAAGTACTAATGACTGCTTATGTACTAACAACTGCTTATGTTCTAATGACTGTATACATTCTAAGGACAGCTTAAGTACTAAGGACTGCTTACTTACAAAGGACTGCTTACGTACTAAGGACTGCCTAAGTATTAATGACTGCTTATGTACTAAGGACTACCAACGTACTAAGTACTGCCTACATACTAAGGACTGCTTACTTACTAAGGACTGCTCACTTACTAAGGACTGCCTACGTACTGACTGCCTACATACTAAGGACTGCTTATGTACTAAGGACTGCTGACATACTAAGGACTGCTTATGTACTAAAGACTGCTGATATACTAAGGACTGCTTATGTACTAAGGACTGCTGAGATACTAAGGAATGCTTACATACTAAGGACTGCCTACGTTCTAAGGACTGCCTACTTACTAAGGACTGCTTACATACTAAGGACTGCTTAAGTACTAATGACTGCTTATGTACTAACAACTGCTTATGTTCTAATGACTGTATACATTCTAAGGACAGCCTAAGTACTAAGGACTGCTTACTTACAAAGGACTGCTTACGTACTAAGGACTGCCTATGTATTAATGACTGCTTATGTACTAAGGACTACCAACGTACTAAGTACTGCCTACATACTAAGGACTGCTTACTTACTAAGGGCTGCTTACGTACTAAGGACTGCCTACGTACTAAAGACTGCTTATGTACTAAGGACTGCTTAGGTACTAAGGACTGCCTATGTACTAAGGACTGCTGAAGTAATAAGGACTGCTAAAGTACTAAGGACTGCCGACATACTAAGGACTGCTTACTTACTAAGGAGTGCCTACGTACTGACTGCCTACATACTAAGGACTGCTTATGTACTAAGGACTGCTGACATACTAAGGAATGCTTATGTACTAAGGACTGCCTAAGTACTAAGGACTGCCTACAAACTAAGGACTGCTTACGTACTAAGGACTGCTTACATTCTAAGGACTGCTTAAGTACTAAGGACTACCTACGTACTAAGAACTGCTTAGATACTAAGGACTGCCTAAGTACTAAGGACTGCCTACAAACTAATGACTGCTTACGTACTAAGGACTACCAACGTACTAAGAACTGCTTACATACTAAGGACTGCCTATGTACTAAGGACTGCCTACGTACTAAGGACAGCCTACATAGCAAGGACTGCCTACGTACTAAGGACTGCCTACATACTAAGGACTGCCTACATACTAAGGACTGCCTACGTACTAAGGCCTGCCTACGTACTAAGGACTGCTTAAGTACTAATGACTGCTTATGTACTAATGACTGCTTATGTATTAAGGACTGCTTATGTACTAAGGACTGCTTACGTACTAAGGACTGCCTACGTATTAATGACTGCTTATGTACTAACGACTACCAACGTACTAAGGACTGCTTACGTACTAAGGACTTTCTACATACTAAGGACTGCTTACTTACTAAGGGATGCTTACGTACTAAGGACTGCCTACATACCAAAGACTGCCTATGTACTAAGGACTGCTTAGGTACTAAGGACTGCCTATGTACTAAGGACTGCTTAAGTACTAAGGACTGCCAAAGTACTAAGGACTGCTTACGTACTAAGGACTGCCTACGTACTGACTGCCTACATACTAAGGACTGCTTATGTACTAAGGATTGCTGACATACCAAGGAATGCTTACATACTAAGGACTGCTTAAGTAGTAAAGACTGTAGATATACTAAGGACTGCCTATGTTCTAAGGACTGCTTATGTACTAAGGACTGCTGACATACTAAGGACTGCTTATGTACTAAAGACTGCTGATATACTAAGGACTGCTTATGTACTAAGGACTGCTGAGATACTAAGGAATGCTTACGTACTAAGGACTGCCTACGTTCTAAGGACTGCCTACTTACTAAGGACTGCTTACATACTAAGGACTGCTTAAGTACTAATGACTGCTTATGTACTAACAACTGCTTATGTTCTAATGACTGTATACATTCTAAGGACAGCTTAAGTACTAAGGACTGCTTACTTACAAAGGACTGCTTACGTACTAAGGACTGCCTAAGTATTAATGACTGCTTATGTACTAAGGACTACCAACGTACTAAGTACTGCTACATACTAAGGACTGCTTACTTACTAAGGGCTGCTTACGTACTAAGGACTGCCTACATACTAAAGACTGCTTATGTACTAAGGACTGCTTAGGTACTAAGGACTGCCTATGTACTAAGGACTGCTGAAGTAATAAGGACTGCTAAAGTACTAAGGACTGCCGACATACTAAGGACTGCTTACTTACTAAGGAGTGCCTACGTACTGACTCTACATACTAAGGACTGCTTATGTACTAAGGACTGCTGACATACTAAGGAATGCCTATGTACTAAGGACTGCATAAGTACTAAGGACTGCCTACAAACTAAGGACTGCTTACGTACTAAGGACTGCTTACAATTCTAAGGACTGCTTAAGTACTAAGGACTACCTAGGTACTAAGAACTGCTTAGATACTAACGACTGCCTAAGTACTAAGGACTGCCTACAAACTAAGGACTGCTTACGTACTAAGGACTACCAACGTACTAAGGACTGCTTACATACTAAGGACTGCCTATGTACTAAGGACTGCCTACGTACTAAGGACAGCCTACATAGCAAGGACTGCCTACGTACTAAGGACTGCCTACATACTAAGGACTGCCTACATACTAAGTACTGCCTACGTACTAAGGCCTGCCTACGTACTAAGGACTGCTTAAGTACTAATGACTGCTTATGTACTAAGGATTGCTGACATACCAAGGAATGCTTACATACTAAGGACTGCTTAAGTAGTAAAGACTGTAGATATACTAAGGACTGTTTATGTACTAAGGACTGCCTATGTTCTAAGGACTGCTTATGTACTAAGGACTGCTTACGTACTAAGGACTGCTTACATAATAAGAACTGCCTACATACTAGGGACTGCTTATGTACTAAGGACTGATTATGAACTAAGAACTGCCTACGTACTAAAGACTGCTTATGTACTAAGGACTGCTTAGGTACTAAGGACTGCCTATGTACTAAGGACTGCTGAAGTAATAAGGACTGCCAAAGTACTAAGGACTGCTGACATACTAAGGACTGCTTACTTACTAAGGAGTGCCTACGTACTAAAGACAGCTTATGTACTAAGGACTGCTTACATACTAAGGACTGCTTATGTACTAAGGACTGCCTAAGAACTAAGGAGTGATAAAGTACTAAGGACTGCTTATGTACTAAGGACTGCTGACATACTAAGGACTGCTTACGTACTAAGGAGTGCCTACGTACTAAAGACAGCTTATGTACTAAGGACTGCTTACATACTAAGGACTGCTTATGTACTAAGGACTGCCTAAGTACTAAGGAGTGATAAAGTACTAAGGACTGCTTATGTACTAAGGACTGCTGACATACTAAGGACTGCTTACGTACTAAGGACTGCCTATGTACTAAGAACTGCTTATGTACTAAGGACTGCTGACATAGAAAGGACTGCTTACATACTAAGGACTGCCTACAAACTAAAAACTTCCTACTCACTAAGGACTGCTTATGTACTAAGGACTGCCTACATATAAGGACTGCCTACATACTAAGGACTGCCTACGTACTAAGGACTGCTTAAGTACTAATGACTGCTCATGTACTAATGACTGCTTATGTACTAAGGACTGCTTACGTACTAAGGACTGCCTATGTATTAATGACTGCTTAATGACTAAGGACTACCAACGTACTAAGGACTGCTTACATACTAAGGACTGCCTACATACTAAGGACTGCTTACTTACTAAGGGCTGCTTATGTACTAAGGACTGCCTACGTACTAAAGACTGCTTATGTACTAAGGACTGCCAATGTACTAAGGACTGCTTACGTACTAAGGACTGCCTACATACTAAGGACTTCCTACGTACTAAGGACTGCCAAAGTACTAAGGACTGCTTATGTACTAAGTACTGCTTACATACTAAGGACTGCTTCTTAACTAAGGACTGCTTATGTACTAACGACTGCTTATGTACTAAGGACTGCTTATTTACTAAGGACTGCTTATGTACTAAGGACTGCTTACATACTAAGGACTGCCTACATACTAAGGACAGCCTATGTATTAAGGACTGCTTATGTACTAAGGACTGCTTACGTACTAAGGACTGCCTATGTATTAATGACTGCTTATGTACTAACGACTACCAACGTACTAAGGACTGCTTACATACTAAGGACTTTCTACATACTAAGGACTGCTTACTTACTAAGGGCTGCTTACGTACTAAGGACTGCCTACATACCAAAGACTGCCTATGTACTAAGGACTGCTTAGGTACTAAGGACTGCCTATGTACTAAGGACTGCTTAAGTACTAAGGACTGCCAAAGTACTAAGGACTGCTGACATACTAAGGACTGCATACGTACTAAGGACTGCCTACGTACTGACTGCCTACATACTAAGGACTGCTTATGTACTAAGGATTGCTGACATACCAAGGAATGCTTACATACTAAGGACTGCTTAAGTAGTAAAGACTGTAGATATACAAAGGACTGTTTATGTACTAAGGACTGCCTATGTTCTAAGGACTGCTTATGTACTAAGGACTGCTTAAGTACTAATGACTGCTTATGTACTAACAACTGCTTATGTTCTAATGACTGTATACATTCTAAGGACAGCTTAAGTACTAAGGACTGCTTACTTACAAAGGACTGCTTACGTACTAAGGACTGCCTAAGTATTAATGACTGCTTATGTACTAAGGACTACCAACGTACTAAGTACTGCCTACATACTAAGGACTGCTTACTTACTAAGGACTGCTCACTTACTAAGGACTGCCTACGTACTGACTGCCTACATACTAAGGACTGCTTATGTACTAAGGACTGCTGACATACTAAGGACTGCTTATGTACTAAAGACTGCTGATATACTAAGGACTGCTTATGTACTAAGGACTGCTGAGATACTAAGGAATGCTTACATACTAAGGACTGCCTACGTTCTAAGGACTGCCTACTTACTAAGGACTGCTTACATACTAAGGACTGCTTAAGTACTAATGACTGCTTATGTACTAACAACTGCTTATGTTCTAATGACTGTATACATTCTAAGGACTAGCCTAAGTACTAAGGACTGCTTACTTACAAAGGACTGCTTACGTACTAAGGACTGCCTATGTATTAATGACTGCTTATGTACTAAGGACTACCAACGTACTAAGTACTGCCTACATACTAAGGACTGCTTACTTACTAAGGGCTGCTTACGTACTAAGGACTGCCTACGTACTAAAGACTGCTTATGTACTAAGGACTGCTTAGGTACTAAGGACTGCCTATGTACTAAGGACTGCTGAAGTAATAAGGACTGCTAAAGTACTAAGGACTGCCGACATACTAAGGACTGCTTACTTACTAAGGAGTGCCTACGTACTGACTGCCTACATACTAAGGACTGCTTATGTACTAAGGACTGCTGACATACTAAGGAATGCTTATGTACTAAGGACTGCCTAAGTACTAAGGACTGCCTACAAACTAAGGACTGCTTACGTACTAAGGACTGCTTACATTCTAAGGACTGCTTAAGTACTAAGGACTACCTACGTACTAAGAACTGCTTAGATACTAAGGACTGCCTAAGTACTAAGGACTGCCTACAAACTAATGACTGCTTACGTACTAAGGACTACCAACGTACTAAGAACTGCTTACATACTAAGGACTGCCTATGTACTAAGGACTGCCTACGTACTAAGGACAGCCTACATAGCAAGGACTGCCTACGTACTAAGGACTGCCTACATACTAAGGACTGCCTACATACTAAGGACTGCCTACGTACTAAGGCCTGCCTACGTACTAAGGACTGCTTAAGTACTAATGACTGCTTATGTACTAATGACTGCTTATGTATTAAGGACTGCTTATGTACTAAGGACTGCTTACGTACTAAGGACTGCCTACGTATTAATGACTGCTTATGTACTAACGACTACCAACGTACTAAGGACTGCTTACGTACTAAGGACTTTCTACATACTAAGGACTGCTTACTTACTAAGGGATGCTTACGTACTAAGGACTGCCTACATACCAAAGACTGCCTATGTACTAAGGACTGCTTAGGTACTAAGGACTGCCTATGTACTAAGGACTGCTTAAGTACTAAGGACTGCCAAAGTACTAAGGACTGCTTACGTACTAAGGACTGCCTACGTACTGACTGCCTACATACTAAGGACTGCTTATGTACTAAGGATTGCTGACATACCAAGGAATGCTTACATACTAAGGACTGCTTAAGTAGTAAAGACTGTAGATATACTAAGGACTGCCTATGTTCTAAGGACTGCTTATGTACTAAGGACTGCTGACATACTAAGGACTGCTTATGTACTAAAGACTGCTGATATACTAAGGACTGCTTATGTACTAAGGACTGCTGAGATACTAAGGAATGCTTACGTACTAAGGACTGCCTACGTTCTAAGGACTGCCTACTTACTAAGGACTGCTTACATACTAAGGACTGCTTAAGTACTAATGACTGCTTATGTACTAACAACTGCTTATGTTCTAATGACTGTATACATTCTAAGGACAGCTTAAGTACTAAGGACTGCTTACTTACAAAGGACTGCTTACGTACTAAGGACTGCCTAAGTATTAATGACTGCTTATGTACTAAGGACTACCAACGTACTAAGTACTGCCTACATACTAAGGACTGCTTACTTACTAAGGGCTGCTTACGTACTAAGGACTGCCTACATACTAAAGACTGCTTATGTACTAAGGACTGCTTAGGTACTAAGGACTGCCTATGTACTAAGGACTGCTGAAAGTAATAAGGACTGCTAAAGTACTAAGGACTGCCGACATACTAAGGACTGCTTACTTACTAAGGAGTTGCCTACGTACTGACTGCCTACATACTAAGGACTGCTTATGTACTAAGGACTGCTGACATACTAAGGAATGCCTATGTACTAAGGACTGCATAAGTACTAAGGACTGCCTACAAACTAAGGACTGCTTACGTACTAAGGACTGCTTACATTCTAAGGACTGCTTAAGTACTAAGGACTACCTAGGTACTAAGAACTGCTTAGATACTAACGACTGCCTAAGTACTAAGGACTGCCTACAAACTAAGGACTGCTTACGTACTAAGGACTACCAACGTACTAAGGACTGCTTACATACTAAGGACTGCCTATGTACTAAGGACTGCCTACGTACTAAGGACAGCCTACATAGCAAGGACTGCCTACGTACTAAGGACTGCCTACATACTAAGGACTGCCTACATACTAAGTACTGCCTACGTACTAAGGCCTGCCTACGTACTAAGGACTGCTTAAGTACTAATGACTGCTTATGTACTAAGGATTGCTGACATACCAAGGAATGCTTACATACTAAGGACTGCTTAAGTAGTAAAGACTGTAGATATACTAAGGACTGTTTATGTACTAAGGACTGCCTATGTTCTAAGGACTGCTTATGTACTAAGGACTGCTTACGTACTAAGGACTGCTTACATAATAAGAACTGCCTACATACTAGGGACTGCTTATGTACTAAGGACTGAGTATGAACTAAGAACTGCCTACGTACTAAAGACTGCTTATGTACTAAGGACTGCTTAGGTACTAAGGACTGCCTATGTACTAAGGACTGCTGAAGTAATAAGGACTGCCAAAGTACTAAGGACTGCTGACATACTAAGGACTGCTTACTTACTAAGGAGTGCCTACGTACTAAAGACAGCTTATGTACTAAGGACTGCTTACATACTAAGGACTGCTTATGTACTAAGGACTGCCTAAGAACTAAGGAGTGATAAAGTACTAAGGACTGCTTATGTACTAAGGAGCTGCTGACATACTAAGGACTGCTTACTTACTAAGGAGTGCCTACGTACTAAAGACAGCTTATGTACTAAGGACTGCTTACATACTAAGGACTGCTTATGTACTAAGGACTGCCTAAGTACTAAGGAGTGATAAAGTACTAAGGACTGCTTATGTACTAAGGACTGCTGACATACTAAGGACTGCTTACGTACTAAGGACTGCCTATGTACTAAGAACTGCTTATGTACTAAGGACTGCTGACATAGAAAGGACTGCTTACATACTAAGGACTGCCTACAAACTAAAACTTCCTACTCACTAAGGACTGCTTATGTACTAAGGACTGCCTACATATAAGGACTGCCTACATACTAAGGACTGCCTACGTACTAAGGACTGCTTAAGTACTAATGACTGCTCATGTACTAATGACTGCTTATGTACTAAGGACTGCTTACGTACTAAGGACTGCCTATGTATTAATGACTGCTTAATGACTAAGGACTACCAACGTACTAAGGACTGCTTACATACTAAGGACTGCCTACATACTAAGGACTGCTTACTTACTAAGGGCTGCTTATGTACTAAGGACTGCCTACGTACTAAAGACTGCTTATGTACTAAGGACTGCCAATGTACTAAGGACTGCTTACGTACTAAGGACTGCCTACATACTAAGGACTTCCTACGTACTAAGGACTGCCAAAGTACTAAGGACTGCTTATGTACTAAGTACTGCTTACATACTAAGGACTGCTTCTTAACTAAGGACTGCTTATGTACTAACGACTGCTTATGTACTAAGGACTGCTTATTTACTAAGGACTGCTTATGTACTAAGGACTGCTTACATACTAAGGACTGCCTACATACTAAGGACAGCCTATGTATTAAGGACTGCTTATGTACTAAGGACTGCTTACGTACTAAGGACTGCCTATGTATTAATGACTGCTTATGTACTAACGACTACCAACGTACTAAGGACTGCTTACATACTAAGGACTTTCTACATACTAAGGACTGCTTACTTACTAAGGGCTGCTTACGTACTAAGGACTGCCTACATACCAAAGACTGCCTATGTACTAAGGACTGCTTAGGTACTAAGGACTGCCTATGTACTAAGGACTGCTTAAGTACTAAAGGACTGCCAAAGTACTAAGGACTGCTGACATACTAAGGACTGCATACGTACTAAGGACTGCCTA
>WOFM01001407.1:0-19678 GCA_011428145.1 Ericerus pela | reverse complement strand
ATTATTCATTTTTTGTTTTTTGAAACTGGTTAAATTTTTTGATGAAAAAATTTTTTAATTTATTTTTTTATTTTTTAGCGTAGCGGCAATATTATTTAAACTAATAGTGTTTTTTTTATAAGCTTTTATTCTACACACACTACTCAGATTTTAAAATATACCAACTGCTGTCAACCTTCTGCAACGAAATATATTTATTTCCACATGAAGCTGAAGCAAAAAATAAAATAAAGCTTATCTTTGAAAACTCGTTTTTTAACGTGAACTTATTTGAAGATAACTCCAAAATTACTTAAACGATTCCGAAAAAACATTAATGACACCACCACTGGATCATTCTCTATCATTTTAAAACAAAATCATCAAAATCAGTGCCCAGGTTGAGAGATTATGGCTGGAACGAAGATTAAACAAAAACATACAGAGTTTCTAAAAATCGTCTACCAAGCAAAATGGGTCTTGTGGAACCCATCGAGAGAAACAAGAAGCTCCTATTAAACGTGCCTATGAAATTTATTGTTTCTGAGATACAGACTTTCGTATGTGTGTGTCGGATAAGTTGCATATTCATTCATTTAAAGGTATATTTACAAAGATAGCGATACACGCTGTACAATAGTTGCGTTCGAATCCAGGCAACGGAACATTTTTATGTCAGAATTTAAAAAAAAAATGAACATTAGACATGCTAAATTTCAACAAATTCTTCCGACTTCAAATAAATTTAACGTTTGTAAGTATTTAAATAGAGATTTGGTGAAAAGAACGTTTTTGATGTACTCTATGAGTACAATAAGATCAAATTTGAAGAATTTTTTTGAACTTCCTCATTCGATTTGACTAAGAAAATTTTGAAAATGTGAGAGCCGTGGGTCTCTGAAACGATCAGTTTCAAAGTGCATTTTTTTGTTTCTCTCGATGAGTTCTACTACAAGACCCATTTGGCTTGGGAGACGAGTTTTGCAATCCTGTGTACGTATCGAATTGACGAGCTCGTCGTTTTTTTTTTCTTTGAAGTCGGTTAAAAAGACGCACCTACCTTAGGCTTTTTGGACGCGTCGTTTTCGCCGTGGGCCTTATCCTCAGCTTCTGCGGCACCCTAGACTCAGATACAAACAGTCTTCCGAAGGTCGGTGTTCGCATTCCACATTTCTTCGCCGTCGAAGCCGGGAAAGTAGTCGTAGTCCTCTTGGTAACAGCTATTCGTAATTTCGTGGCATTCAGAATGGCCTTCCCACGGTTCGACCGGAACCGGTTTGCGAAACCGCAAAGGCCCAACCGGCGGTTTGGCGAATGGTATGCCGGTGAAGGCGTGCACCTCGTGACGAGTACCAGCTTCGAGTATCCTCTGATCAGGCCGGACTTGGTTTCCACGATCAACGGATCCGTTTGCACCGGTTTGGACTTGGGGCGGACGGATTACCGGCGGCGCCTCCGCTGCCGCCTCCACCGCTGCCGCCACCGACGCTGCCGCCGTGCATTTCGTTATGCGATTTTCCTATGCACGCGTACATTTGCAGCAAAATTGACAAAAGTGTGAGTAGCAGGTAGCCAGCTTCTGTGATGCGGTACATATTATCACTCCGTGTAAGTTTTACGTCGTCGTATTTGTGCGTCCAACTTCACGCTCATTATCTTCGAAGTGGTTCTGCAATCAAACGAACAACAAACCGTTTATATGTGATTTTACGCGTAGCAACTCCCCTGTGACGTAGCGCCGTCCAGAGGTGACGATAAAAGGGGGAATTCGACCGGGTCCGGACTTTTTGGGGGACCCTAAAGGGCCTGGTTTTGGATTCTCCTGTGCTGCGTATATAGGCGTTTTCGAATAAGAAAAAACGTTTCTTTTCAACTGAAAAACGGATGTATCCGTTTTTTGCGGTGTCCCCTTTCACAACACCCACAAAGCAGTGTAACCAACCGGCCGGTATTGACAAGCTTTGCCATTTTTTCGAGGTGTAAATCGATGAAGCCTCCACTAGAAAAATGGAAAACTTATCTTCGCTTCTCTTTTCAAATATCAAGTGAATTTAGCGACGAACGACACAGCGCATGATCCGAAGTAATTTGCTTGAAATGCAAAATTCATTCGTTCACTTGTTGCCCTCTGGCAAGTGCATGCTTTTCTATGCTGCTGTTTATTGTTGGATACGTAAACACTCCCTAAATTGTAAGGTGCCCAAAAAGAGTAAGTATATTTTCAACACTGTTTTTTTCGAAAATGATTGAGTTTTCACGAAAAGGTGAGGTGTATATCTTTTTTGTCCATATTCCATTTCACATTGGATGAGAGGACTCATTTTTCACTTTAATGAAAGGTTAGAAGGATATATGGCGATTTAAAATGTGGGCAACATCCTATTTTTTCTACCCATTAAATGTGAGCAAAACTTTAAACATAAATATTTATAGTATACTTACTGACCTATATCTGATTTTATTAATTTTTATTAACTTTTAGGAAAGTTACCTAAAATTTAATTATTTTTCCCCCTCACACTTTGAGGAATTGTGACTCGGAAAGATAGAATTTTCCAGCCTTTTTTTCAGAGGCAATGTTTTTTGTTATTCATCCCTAAAACTTGATCTTGTAACATACCGTTTAATTCGCGGACACTCTGTATGTTTGATCATCAACAAAAGCGAATGCACACGGAGGGAGGTTATTCTCTTGGCGATACCTAATATACCGTTTTGCAAAACGAAGAACGTGAATGGTTGTAGCCAGATAAGCGAGAAATATGCAGTGGAGTTAATTTGAATGATTTTTATTGATACTACGGGTATAGCTTCAGAGTAACATTCAGTTTCGCAAAATATCAGCAACAAATAAATTTTCATTTTAATTCTATAAAGTTTTTGAATTTAGGAGGAGAAAAAATCTGAAAAACTGCAAGCAGTTACGAATTCCATGAAATTACTCCTAAAACCTGAGTACAATTTTTTTTTGTGACTTTCTCTCTACACCAAATAAAGGAAATAATAATCAAGCATTTCAATAGTTGAGAAAAGTCTTATATACTCAAAGAATAGGTACCTAATCATAATTTTTTGTCAAATATTCCTCGTATGTGCTTACTCATCATTATGCAGCATATACCTATAGGTTACGTGGGTATGTTCTCTACCGTTTAACAGGACTGAAAGAAACACACAAAGAAAATGTCATCAAAATTGCCCCTGCAACGGCAAAAAGCTCGTTGTTATGTTTACAAAGATTTCAACTTTACCTTAATCTACGAGGTTATTACAAAATAAAATAATAATAATAATAATAATAATAATAATAATAATAAACAAATAAAAAAACTGTATAGATAAATAAAAGATTAAATTTTCGACATAGGTAATTTGGTTGAATTTTAGAATTCGTACTTGTGAAAAAATGATTAAATAGTCGCAAAAACCTTGCAACAAATAACAATAAAACTATTCTGTCGAGAATTTTCCATCTGAGATGCACGTCAAACCAAGAGAAACAAAATTAGTTGTACCTTCAACATTGACGTATTAAACAATTTCGTATGTGTAGACATCAATTCAGCTTAAAAGGCAAAACACACCTGCTACACTGAGCAACAAATAATCGATCAAGAGAGCAAAAAGTGACGAAAATGTCTGCATTCGGTTAGAAAAAATAATAATTCACGCATGTGACAAAATTTTGAATTAGTTTTGGTTGAGCGACAAAAGCAAAAAACAAAAAACTCTATCGCAGCAACCCTTGTTAGAAAAAATAGGTTTTCAAGAAAAAAATTATGAATTCCGATGGCCATATTAATTGTCTGTAAATTGATATGCCTAAATGGTATGTTATGATGGTATAAAATTTCTGACAAAATATTAGACAAAGTGAAATTTAAAAGCATTATTTATGCGTACCAAAGTTTGTGATTATTGGACAAAAACTGCGACCAGTATCGTGGGAACAAGGGAACAAGAAAATGATATATATATATATATATATATATATAATATATATACATACATACATACATACGTACTTATGCCCAGCATACTTATGTGGTTCAAAACGCTACTTACTACAGTAGTAAGTGGTTCATTTTTGGATCCACATACGTTTTTTCGGATCCACTTACGTTTTACCTTATAACTGGTGTTGTATATACTTTTTTTTTTTTTTTTTACATCATCTTCTTCATCTTTGTCTCACCAATCAGATGGACTTCTCAGATTTTTTCTCACATGATTGGTCAAGTCATAATATCAGTTTCAAAGAACATTTTGCGGATCCACATAGGTATGTTTTACATCTAGCAACTTTTTGTCTAGTTGAATGCTTCTCACTCTAGAGGCGCCAGTATCGACATACAATTTGATGTATGTACTTAAGTGGTTCCTGCTATTTTGCAAGGTTTAAGTGGTTCAGAAATGTGGCAACTTTTGTGGAGCCTGTTAAGACAGTATAATTTAGTTTATTTACATACAGCTTTCTGATTAATTTCATTCTCTGTAAAAACCATTCTATGATTTGAAAAAAAAAATTATTTTTCGATACATTTGTATAGGGAAGAAAATAATCAAAATACTTGAAGATTCCAAATCAAAAATTTAGTAAAAATTTGAAACTGAATTCTCTATTTTCAACTCATTTTTCAAGGCATTCATATAAAATAATTCAAAATTCAAAAAGCTTGACCTTAATTTTTTTTTGGTCTTTAATATAAAATTTTTGCCATACTTACTTCAGTTACATACAAATATAAATATATTTTTATTTGTTCATTAAATTTATTAATTTGTATTTTAGTTTAGGCAAATAAAGAACATTATTTTGGTTAAAAATGAAAAAAAAAAGAAACCCAAGCTTTCCATTAATGCACAATAAAAAACGCACCACCCTTAACCCAAGTGTTACTCCAGTGGGAGGGGGATGAAACATTCACCAGAACTCAGTTTCTCACATTTTTCTCACTAAGTACCTCCATGAACTTATTTGAAAAATATGATTAGAAAAAAATTATTTTCCATAAAATTTCCAACAAACTGATACCCTAATATATTGCCAGATTTAGACAAATGAAACTGGAGTAGTCGAGTTTAAACAATGTATAATATTGATATTCCATATCTGCTTCATGTTGCCCATTAATTTTATTTTATCCTATTTGTTTATTATTTGTTTGTGAATTTGAACTCCAACCAGTGAAAAAATTTTTGTTTGGTTGATACAGAAGCTCAATGGATGGATAAAGCTGAAAAAAAATTATTATTGAACTGTTCTGAACCTCTGATCGTGTACATACCCAAACATAATACCAATAATAAGTAGTACAGCAATCCTCATGTTTTTGACAATCCAAATTTCTTATTTAAGAGTGAAAATGGAAATCATAAGAACAGAAAAGCCTAAGCTCTAAATGAATGTTTTCAATTTTAATGCCTAAAAATAATAATTTTTTCACCCATATGCATTCTGTTTGTCATAAGGATCATTTTCTTCTATTTTTTTATTGTTTTATTACTTTCCTTTGTCAACCCCACCATACCCTTACTGGCATCTTTTGACTCTTTCCTTACAATACGTATTTTTGGGTCCATACATTTAAATTATTTTATAGTTGTCAGAATATTCTCCACACGATGATTTCATTTTTATATATATTTTTATGAATATTACAGTTTATAATAGCATGGTTAAATTTTTAGTTCTATGTCAATTCTATCAAAAAGCTGGGCCAAGAAAATCCATAGCCAGGTGGGCCTGGGAAATTGGCTGTTGAACCGGTTCTGTAAATTTATACTTTTAGGCTAACACTAAACTGTATCAGCTATGAAATTTTTGTTTTTTGCAAATAAATACAAACGTTTTAAATTTTGAAGAAAACTTTTTTCTTAAAAACTACAGTTGAGAATTTAATAAGATCGCAATAGGTATATTATACTTGTAGAGATATTAAATAACTATAAATACGAACATTTTTGTAACTTTTGCTGTTCAAAAAATATGAAAATAAATTGATAAACAATTTTATTTTCAAAAATCAAAAATGTAGTTTTATACTCCAAGGGCAATCACCATTTTTCTGTCAAATATTCCTCAAATGGTCTATCTCTTTAATATTATTTATTGCAAGGTAATAATAATGAAAAAATGTGTATTTTTAATTATTTAATCCCTTTATTAGATGGTTTTTCCAATAAAAGAAATATCACTCCCTTGTAGGTGAAATTTGATACCTGAAAAGGAGGAAGTCTAAGAAAAAAAGTTGGAGAATTATGCTCTATAACATACTGCAGTCTCATGAATTTAGGAACTGTAGATTTTAAGAAAGAAAATTTTCCTCAAAAGTCAAAAGAAAAATTTTTTCAGCCAAAATGAACATTTTAAAGCTGATATTTGGCAAAATATAATATCAATCTAATATCAGCCTGAAAGTAACCTTGAAAAAAAATTAGAAGTTACCTTTAAAATAAAAAAATTATTTTCTGGTCCGACAATGAGCTGACGTTATCTTTATATTCTTAAAGAAATGTGTTATGGAAGTAACATTTAGTAGGTAAATCATCTTTTACACACAGGTCCCCAAGTTTTGAGTTGGTGAGTGGCTTTTAATAGAGAGTTTTAAGGATATTGGTATATTCGTATTACTTATTTTAGTGCAAAATTCTGCCAACAATTTATTTTTTGATTTGTTTGTTCATAAATTTTCAGTTTTTCCAAAAGTTCGTAATTCTTTTTCAAAAAAGTGAAGAAGGAAAGAAAAAAAATGGAAAAAAAATTGTTGAGAGTGAGCAGGTTATCTATCCCTGATCTAGAATTGTTTCAATTTTTCCTAATGGAGAAGTAAAATTTTGACTTCTATTGACATGAAATTTCCCTCTATTATCAAAATCTAATGTTTCCATTTGTATCTGTTTGTAAAATTGTTGAAAATACTGCTAAGAAATAATGAAGATATTTTCACTCCAATTTTAATTGATTTCATCTTCATCTGGCTGTATGTATGTCATAAAATGAAAGTTTTTTTTTTGTACTCCATATCATGCTCCAACCACCTAATCATTTTACCTGTGCCCACATTCTTCGCTGTTGTGTTTAAGTAATTTACAAATGAAGAGAACTTGTAAAATTCATTTCTCAAGCTATAATTAAACTTCTAAATTGTGATAAGGTAATACTTCTCAATAGATGCTTCTTTGAGAGAAGAGAATCAAGTTTTTGTTAAAAGAAAACCATGGCACAAGATGATTTACAATAAAATTCTCATTTTATTCACTTTTTTGGTAATGTTATGTACCTATTGTATAAAATAATCAGAAGGTTAAGACCACCGATTCTACCACAAATAATTACTTTAAGTAGGCCCAGCAAAAGGGGAGAGGAAAGAGAGGGTTTCTTTGGGGCTGGGTTTTTTAGGGTTCTAGCATGTTTAAAAAATAAATAAATAAAAAATAGGTGAAAAATAGGAATAGTCCAACGCAATTTTCTATTTTCTGGAGGGCTCATAAAATCTTTCCTAAGTAATTTTTGGAATAGTATGGCATGGAATTTACTATAACCTTAATATAAAAGTACTTATTTTTTGATTAATTTTTGATATTTGAGTATTCTTATTGTATAAAATGATAACACATTTTCAAAAACAACTAATTTTTCCTCCAATAATGGCTGATCCAAAATAAAATTCATCGTGATTATAGACATGATAATGTTAGTGATGTGCTATGATTTAAGAATTCATCCTGAAAAATGTTTAAATTTATTTACGAACGTTTTAGAACTAAAAAAACATAAAAATTATTTTGCTCGCTCCACTTGCAAAGTTGTTTTCAAAATTATCAAATACTATAGCCTTTACTGGTAGCTTCACATACCTGATGTTTATTTGTGATATTTGTCTCTTTTCCACAATAGATCCCATTTAAATGTGGCTCTTGATTTCAAACAATTGGGAATTTTAAAAGTAAGTGTCACAGAAAACCTGACTCTATAAATCAGAAAAAAGTTACCTTGACCCCTTTTTTATGGTCTCAATAGGTCTAATAATTTGGTTCAATTAAAAATTGATCTCAAAATTTGAATTCAGCTCCCCAAAAGACATATCCCACAATGTTTCACTTGATAATATTTTCAAGAACCTTCTTAACCCCCTTTTCATGGTTGTCAAAGAGTGGGAAGTCAACAATTGATTTAATCCAAAAATAGACACAGAATTTGAATTCAAACTATCAAAATACATATTTCAGAAGTTCATTTGATAATACATGAAACTATTTTCTCTACTTCAATTTAGTGGTCTCAAAGGGGCCACCAATTGATTGAATCTGAAAATAGGCATAAAATTTGATTTTATTGCCCCCCAAAAAAATATAGACCACTACCTATGTATTACTCGATAATATATGAAACAATTTCTTAACTTACTTTTAGTTCTCCCAAGTGATCCAACAATTAATTCTATATGAAAATAGACCCAAAATTTGAATTTATTTACAGAAGAAAAACATATTCCACACCATGTCACTCGATGATATATGAAAATTTTTTTAAACCCCCCTTTTGGGTTCCCAAAGGAACCTCAAACTTATTCAATCAAAATTTTGATAAGAAATTTCAATTTAGTAGGTACCCCAAATAACATATCTCACGATGCATCACTCAATAATCAGAAAGCTAAAGTTATTAAGGGTCCCAGATTTATGAAAATAAATTAACTGGGTAAAAGAGCAAAAATTTTTCCCTTCTCAAATATTGTTAATTCCCTTCCACAGATATATTTCAAGTATGGTATTGAACACAAATGCAGTTTTCAATGTTTTAGAAGGCCCATTAAAAGAGTAGAATTGTCATTCTTTTTCCCAATCTATTTTTCCCAAAAATTATTTCCCAAAATTTTTTTCACACCTCTTATACATTCTCAAAATGTAATCATTCCAAAATAAAATTTTTCTGAATATAAATTAAATAGTCAGTGATTTGATTATGAACTGAATTGATAATAGCCTTTGTGTTTTAAGTAGTGTATAAGTCACAATCAATTATCAATTCATTTCATGGTTGTAGCCCATGTGTGATATGTATTCTCTTGTTGAAAATATCACATGCTTCTAGTCTAGTAGGTATATTATAATTTTTAACTAAAAAGCATGCTGAAATGCTTTTTTCCAAGTCTTATTTATAGTACCTATAAAAAAACTCATCTCACCTAGCTATCCAATATATGTTAAAAACAGAGAAATGCCTCTTTTTGACTCAATAAAAAAAAACTACTTTACCTAATCACCCACTATGGTGAAAACTGAGCCAGTTAGAAGACAGAAATTATATTTGGGAAATATCATTTTTGGAAATTCATTGTGTTGGGAATATTTTTTTTTGTTTTTTTTTGGGGGGGCGGGGGTAAACTGGCCCAAGGGAAAAAAAATTTAAAATTATTCACTCTATTAGCTTAGTAAAATCATGAATGTAACCTTCTTGTTAACACAACAGTCACTATTATTTTCAAGCAATGAGGTTTAAATTTGTGATATAGGTAGATACAATCAATGCTGAAAATGAATCCTACAAAATTTCAAATTAATTAGACTAATGGTTTGTCCACATGATCAATTTTTGCTTTATTTTAAAAGCAACTTCTTGTCAGCTTGGTAAGTATGGTAATTTCTGTTCAATTGGGCTGAAATTAGCAACATAGATATATTTTATAATTCATACTAACTTTATTCATTTTATTTCTAATTGGTCAATTTGTTCTCCAGTTATTTTTTATTTGTTTTTTTTATGATTGGTTCTTGACCCTTTTCCTTAATAATTTTCTAGATAAGAAGGAAATTATGAAAAACATTAGAACTTATTAATTTCAAAATGACAAATTCATAAATCATCCTACAGGAAGGAAAATGTCAGAATGATTGATAGCTAACAAAAGAGTTGGTTAACTTATTGGAATACAATTATGTTTGAAAAAAATTATACATCAATATTTTAGTGTCATGTTGGGTCTAGAAGTTTGGAACTTTTTGGGAAATAAAGTTATGTTTTACTTCTACCATAACAAAATATTGATCAGCTTTTTTAAAGAACTAGTTTTGTAACTTCTTCAAAAGATTAACCACTTTCTTCACTAAATAAAATACATCTATTGTTTGATTGACTAGAATTAAATTAATATCAAAGCAGCATAATTTTTCAAGAAAAATATTCAATGGCTAGTTTTCTAGGTTTAATTTTAAAAATCAGACAAACTTTATCTGTGAGCAAGGAGGCTTCCTCATTCCCACCATTCACTCTCAATCCACAAATATATATATTATATAATTTTGAAAGTTTTTCTTAATTATCTTTCATCTTTTTCTCTTTTTTTTTCTGGGGCAATAGAGGTGACAAAGCTGTCAAAAGATTATTGAACAGTTCAGTCTGAAGACTTGGTTTAAATATTTTTAAAAGTAAATCAAACTGTAAAATATAAGATCCTTATAGGTCAACTGTCAGAACATTGTCCAGAACTAAAACTTGAAGTCCAATCCGCATTGCCCATGTGGCACTAAAGGCCTGGTACAGAATTGACAAAAATTAGAAAAAAGTAATCAACAGCTTTGTGAATAGCTAACCTAAGGTTTCGTATTTTCAACTCGGAAATTTTTTAAATATATATGTATAAAATTTTCAGGAGGAGATTTTAAACATTCTTTGATGGAATGTGGCCTCCCTAGGACCCATCTATACCTATGGGCCTAGATTTAGTGGGCTGTAGGTGAGTTGTGGCTGTAGATATGTTTTCTGATGAGACAGATTGGTTCCAGCCCAACATTCAGCCACATATGAATTGTGGCCAGGAAAAACATGTAAAATGCGGCTGGTACAAATATAAATTTTAGCCCACATTGATACCTACTACAACATTATCACCCAGTTTGCCAATTCACATCTACTACTCAAAAAACAAAGATGAATTCTGTATGTGTGAAAAAATTTCAAAAAACTATAAAACTATCTATAGTTATTGGTATCCATAACATACATATTAATCACATTGACATTTCATTAGTACTGTTTTGAGAAAAATAACCTCTTGAGCCATAAATATGGAAAAAATACTCGAAGCAACACGGGGCAACTGCTTTTCACTAGTAATTTTTTTTGTTTCACATTTTTCTCTTAAACTACTGAATAAATAATTAATAAGCAATAAACTTTTCAGACCTTTTACTTGATAAATTATAATAATTAACACACATAAAAATTTTAGCCCTATTCTTTCAATAGTTTTCTCTGAATCTATGAAAAATCATTTTCCCAGCAATTATATTTTTTACATTTTTCTTGGCAACCCCTACACTAACATACAACAAACATTCATCAAATCTGCGAATATGTGAGAACTAACTTTCGTGAAAATTTCAGCCCTATCTGTTTTTTAGTTTTCTCAGAATCTTGAAAAAACCTCTTTCTAGAAATTTTTCTTTTTTAATTTTCTCAGGAAATACTGAACAAATACGCACAAAATATCCATCAGACTTGCAATTAGAAAGACAGACTTGAATAAAATGAAATACAGGTTAATAAGATATAGCTTCACAAATAAAGTAACACAAAGCTTGCTTTCTGCCTAGCTTCTATTGTTCATAATGAATTTATATTTGGGCTGTAATTTATTCTTTCACATGGGCCATAACTAATACAAAATTGTAGGCCATAATCAACACAGACATTTTTTTAGAGTTTAGCCACAACTCACCAACACTGGTAGTGTATCACCCTAATGAAAATCCTAAACCTATGGTGAACTTTTTCACTGTGAAAGAGCTGTATGAAACCATGAATGAACACTTAATAAACCTACTACTGATGAAAAAATGCACGTTTTGGTGGTTGTTACCAATTTCTAGTTTAAATATGAGCTAAACAAAACAACATTTTCCAAATATGCAGACAACAACAAGTATAGTAGGACTTATGTGGTTCCATTAAGAATATATTAGGTTTGGCAACTGTGCAGGAACCATGTAGAACTGTTGAACCTATTTATTACATACATTCGGAGCCCAATAAGTACTGTATCATTTCTGGAGCCACTTAAGTCTACTTTGTTTATAAAATTGTGGGTCCCCAAAAATTTTTTAATGTCTTACCCCTCGGGGGTTGCCTTTACTAAGTTGATCACTGTGAAACTATATATTCCATATATACAGGCCTATCATCATTATTTTCAGTGGAGGACCATAAGTCTGTTATAAATAGTGAACCACTTAGGTATGCTGGGCACGTATATATACGTATATACAGTAG
The DNA here is from genome assembly GCA_011428145.1 of Ericerus pela. NCBI lineage: Eukaryota > Metazoa > Arthropoda > Insecta > Hemiptera > Coccidae > Ericerus > Ericerus pela. The sequence continues at coordinate 7,425 of WOFM01001407.1, read as the reverse complement.
AACCTTGATATAACGAAATGCAAGGGACAAGAGAAGTAATTCGTTACGTCGAGTTTTTGTTATAATGAGGATTCTGTTATAACGAGTTTTTACAAAAAAAGATTTATTAAATTGAGTTAGCTGCATGTTCGGCTTCTCTTTTTCTTTTTTCGGCTGGAGGTTGCTTCCATAATCGCCTCTTCATGTTTCAGTATTGTTGAGATGGAACTACACGCAATACCATCCTCCGCGGCAATTTTCTTTTTTGGAAGTTCCTTTTTTTAACCTCGTCAATAATTTCGCGCTTTTCTCAAAACGTCAACGTTTTTCTTGTACCACTCGTAATTTAACGAATGACATGTACAAATTCACGAAGGACACTGCCAACAGCCAAGTTAGGCTACAGAATTGTAGATAAGCACTCTGCATTATGCGTCTGATTCATGTTCAAACATGGAAGAGAGATACAAAGTTATTTTTTTGATCAGTGAGAGGGTATAATTTGTGTATTTTGACTTCGTTATATCGAGGATTTTTTTTTTCGTTGTATTGAGGTTTTTCCAAGGGTCAGAATTTTTTTTCATTATACCAAGGATTTCTTTGTTTCGAGGTTCGTTATATCAAGGTTTAACTGTATATGAATTTGAGTTCATTGGCGTCAAAATTTTCCTGAGGTCGTGAAACGAAAAACGTACCAACCCCCAACCCCGGGGGCTAATACCACACCAAGCATAATGAGTAGATTTTCCAAAGAAAACCTACTTAAAAAGGATTAAATTAAAGAGATTTTCGCCTCCTTTATTGTGTTCTAACGACATCATCGTTGTGGAGTTTCCACGTGTATCTGTGACATATAGTGGCACAGCAAGTGCTGGTTACTGGCGCATCCGAGCCGCCACTTAAGTTTTCAAAACCAACCTTTAAAGGCAAAGTTAATGTAAAAATTTTGAGCGGACTCGAGGTTTTTTCCGCAAATGAAAATTAGTGCCTCGTATTATTTTATTGTTTTTCATAACAGTACACATTTTCAAATATTTCCATGGAGGCTTGAATGGATTTAAGAAGATTAGACCGCATACACCCTTACCCTCATCTCTGAACCTCTCGATAAAGATTTTTTTTTTAGTAATTGCAGAAGCCGAAAAAATCAATATTTTGAACCGTGAAATATATCTTCAACTAAAAATCCTCTCCATTTGTCAGTTCTGGCCACGCCACTGGTGATGCAACAATCCGCCATTCTTCCGTCTGCACTAATTTCGAAACAAGATTTTCCTTAATCTTTCTGATCTCTCTTCTCGTATTAAACACGATTTTCTTTTGACCTGAAGTACAAACAATTCGTGCAACAGGTGTTCGACATAATCTAAAGAGGTATGGTAGGTACAGGTTTTTAACGTCAAACATGGAGTATCGCATTTCCAAAGTGCCGTTCGGTTCGTCAAGCCTATCGAATGAGTAGATTATTTCTACGAAAGAACACTTAAGAACAGAAGCGAAAAGGGGAAGAAGGTAATTTACCCTAACTATATCGCAAATTCAGTTTACTCACCCTCGTAACGTTCGGTTATAGGCTTACAGACCGATTAGAATTTTTTGCGAAAAAAAAAATTTATTTATAAGGTAAGAATATCCCTTAGTCAATCGATATTACTTAGAATAAGGATTGCTGTTGACGAGTAAATTACAATATTATGCGCTGAAACATAAAATTAGAATGCTCGTACTAAAACTTAATTTTTCCTTTTTTTATTAATTAGGTAATTTAGGCATTCAAGCCATATTGTTCAGATATGGAAGCTACGTTTCTCAGCTAAAATGTATTTATTTTTTAGCATTAAAAATGCTTCTCCAGTCATAATGTGAAAAAGTGTCCGCCATTTAATTTTTACCAATGTTTTAAGCGTGAAGAGTAAGAGAAGGGGTAGATAATGATGGAAAAAAAAAGTGGAAGGAAAAAATGGTAATGAAAAATAAAGTGGAGATGGTAACGTTGTTTCTTGTTTCGTTGTTTATGGAGTAAATACAAAAATCAAAAGAAAACGAAAAATCGCAGTGGCGAGTAGAATAAATGCTTATAATGAACAATATTATTTTTTTTTTTTTTAATTTATTTTCAATGCCCTACTCTCGTTCTTACAAAGCGTGAAACCTACGAATTTTTTTTCGAGGCTTCATTTTAGTGTAAAAACAGGCTCTCAGTTAGTGAATACCTAGCTCAGGGTTAGTTTCAGACAATGAATACCGACCTAAATACTATGCGTAATTGTAAAATTTGTCCACATAGGCAATATCAAAGCAAACTTTACTTATCAAGCCATGAAGAAGAGTGAAAATTGGTTTCTCAACTCGGTCACCAGGCTCATTTTTCAGCACATATTCAAGCAGAACTTGAGAAAAAATGACAATGAGTAGAATAAAAGCGTATAAAAATGATCGGAAATTTATGACAAATTATTTTTTTGAGAATAAAGAATTTGAAAATCAATTGAAAAAATTCTAGTTTGGTCAAAAACAGGTCTCTCGGATACAGGCCCATCACCAGATCACTATTTCTGAAAGGGTAAACAGATTTCTTTGGGGGCCAAGTCTAAACGCAGATATTTACCTAAAAATGGAATAAAAAACAAAAAACATGTACATGTGGTTAATTTTTTGTAAAAAGAAAAGTTCATTCAAAATAGAAGAAAAGAGAAAAAAAGCTTACAGGAAGTACCGTTCCATTGATTCGCACCAAAATTATTAGCATACTACAATAAATTATGATGAATATTTATTTCAAATTTTGTAGATATAGTTCCTAAATTCCGAATTTTATGACACATATAAAAACAAAAATAGCGGTTCCAGAATTATTGTCAAGCCGATCGGCACCAAAATTGGTAGTATACTACAAAGAACTAAAATAAATATTTATTCCGAATATTGGGGCTATTGCTGAAAAATTGAGCATTTTATAGTCAAAATAAAAACAAAAATGGAAGTACGGAAGTGCCGCCCAGCCGATCCGCATCAAAATCAATAATTTTGCTCCTTGGCTTAGTAAAAATATTCGTACCAAATTTTGTGATTATCAGACAAAACTTGCGACCTGTACCGTGGGAACAAGAAATTGACTTATATTTATATACATGTATATATATATATATATATATACAGTATATATATCTATATATATATATGTATATATATGTATATATAAATTTGAGTTAGTTATTGACGCAAAAATTTCCTGATGTCATGAAATGAAAAACGTACCTACCCACAACCTGGGGGCTAATACGGCACCAAGCGTAATAAGTAGATTTTTTAAAGAAAACCTACTTAAAAAGAAACTCTGACTAGCTCACTCACTGACATTCATTTATCATTTTTCAGCCAAAGCAACTGAGCTTATTAAACTGAAATTTTCAAGTTATATTTTTAAAATATCGCAAGTGCTCACTAAGAGAGGGTTTTCTGAAGTTACACCCCTGTGGGCCAAATAAGGTCAAATGAGGTCAAATGAGGTCAGATGAGGTCAAATGAGGTCAAATTTGTTTTTACGAATGTTTCAGTCTTTTTTTTTCCTCATAAGACATTGAAACTGTCTTATATTTGAAGGATCATTCTACTAAATGTTCGAAAATTATTTCTTTAGATTTTGCAAAATTCCATTCCCAAGTAAATCAAACGGGGGTCAAATTAATTTTTACATATCATTCTGTCAATATCTTTTGAACCATAAAAATATGGAATTTAAAATTCCATTCCTAAGAGAGTCAAATGAGGTTAAATTCATTTTTATGTCTCAATATAGGCTATTTTAGATTTGTTAAGATACTAAGTAGGTTCTAACACTCATTTTTTGGATTCGAGAAATTCCATTCCTAAGCCATCAAATGAGAGAAAATTATTTTTTATGTACCTATTTCTCGATTCTATCAGGGGCATTTGAAAATGCAATGCTCCATTTACATTTTTAGTCTAGTAGGAGACCTCATCAGATAGTTATGACTTGGGAAATGATAACTATTCATCGATACAATTGATTTTTAATGGTTCAAAAAAAATTCTTCCGACTGATAAGGCCAATGAAAGCAAGAGAAAATCCTTAACGATCTGTGCGTTTTTTCGAATAGAACTCTTACGAAAATTGTACCAAGAATAAAAGATAAATAGCGTATAAACAAAATGAAGAAAAGGAATCCTTCTGCTCATTTTAAATTTCGAGGCGAAAAAAAATAGCACCAAAGGGGGTTGGGATGCGAAGCGGTCATGGGGCGATATCCCCAAGTTATTAACGAATTTCATAATCATCGAAGTTTGAATTCATAGAAATCCAAACAAACAGTAGACTATATATACGCGAGTACCTTATTAAGGCTTAACAGAAACTGAAAAAATATAGGTCTAAATTATTTTACGTATATTTTTCACCTCAATGCGAGTAAATCGAAACCTGTGTTGCTACAGAAAAATAGGTGTAACTTAAACACCCCGTAACAGATTCAAGAAAAAAGAAAGCACAGGTAGGTAGGTCATGTTCTCGTAGTGTGATCAAATAAGAAGTGATGGGACGTAAAAGGATAATGTAATAACCATATCTACCGCTTGCGGGATTTTTTTCTGCACCATAAAAAAAACAAAAATTACACCGAGATGCACGTAATCGGAACGTATTATCATTTTTAGCCGCAATCGTTCGGTTTGACTTTTTAACGAAAGCAACGAAAAACCGAAAAACATTGGCTATAAAAGGATGATCTTTTTAATCGAGCAGCAGTTACCAGAAGAAAAAAAAAGAAAAAAAAAGAAAAAAAAGAAAAAAAAGAAGTTTTTACGTCATTCGAGCGCCACAATAAGCCACGTAAGCCCTATGAGCGGTGCACGATGCAGTAGCTTAATTATTGCAGCCCATTATTGCAGTTCGCCAGTTCCTCTCTGACTCTCACTGCATCTACACGAAGCGTATGTAATCGTAATTCCGAACGAACTCGACTTAATTTTCTTTTTCTCTGCATATGCTGACCATGCGTTCGTTTGAAAATTATTTACAAAGCTTCGAGTGCAATTACTTCGAAAACTGGCTGCTTTCGCATTTAATCGGGTGCATCGAGTTGGAATTTGTTTGGTTTTATATTCGACTTATTTTAACCACCTCGGTGATTTTATCATTTTAATAAGCCTGTGTTGGTAATAAAGTAAATATAAAGTATAGACGAAACGACGGAGGATATATGCCTACTCTGAAGTATTTGCTGCAGAGCTAGATGGCATTCACGAAATAATTAATTCTACAAACGGTTTTATTGTTAGAATGTTTTAATGTTTTGGTAGTGTTTTCCTAATTAGGTACGTGGTAACAAGTCTCCAGCCTAACACCACTTACTCTCTCCACAGGAGGCATAAGGTGCGATTGCTTTTATTTTATCTTTTTTTTTTTCAAGTTAGTTGCGGTCTGTTACATACCTAATACTCGTATTCTTGACGGCAACTTTGCCTATGATTGATTGATAAACTTAAAACAATTGGACTGGGTTCCAATCAATATTTATTGACTTTAGTAAGAGATTCTAAGGTAACAAAGTACAGATTATGCTAACAGTTGCAAACTTGCCAATTGAGCCTCCCAACAGTTAATGGTTACAAGAGACTGTGTAACTAAAACAGTTACTAGAGATGGTTATTAAAGATGACCGTTCAAGGTTCTTCATGAAGTGAAGTTTTTTATTTACCTACTCTAATTATATTAACGACAAATTCGCGACTGAATGAATACAAGGTTGTGGTGAGAGGTGGATGATGTCATGATTGACCAATGAGATGGCAAATTATCCTCCAACTAATCATGCAGCTTTGTCAAGATAGTTCTTCTAGAAGATTTCAGAAGATTTCAGAAAAGTATAGGTATATTTTTAGGTGATAAATACCTCCTCCCTTTTAATCGTAATGTGTCAATGAATTCTGCGGTCAAATGAAGATTACAACAAGTACGGATATGAATGTGCGAGTGAGAGAGCTATATTGGCTGATGCAATAATATTCCTATGTGGCGTCTGTATTCAGTTTACTGCATTTCATCGTCATATAGTTGTAAGGCTGAATGACAAATGACTGATGTAAAGATATATGAATAGGAGTGTTAATGAGTAGAAATATATCGTTACAATTCTCAAATTTCACATTTTGGTTAAACAGACTAATAGAACAAACATAACTTTTGCAGGTCCTTATTACCTCAACTATAATACTGAGGTAAGTAAATAATATTTTTATGGAAAATTTGTGAAAAATATTTGTACTGAGCTGTTTACCTCATTATCTACCTACTCTACTCAATTTTGAGAAAAATAAAGAAAACTAAAACCACCTACATGTTTACTTTGTTCCCAGATGGGGGAAGTAAGTAATGTTTGACTAAGAACTTTTGAGCCCATATTTAGGGGAATACCCCCAACACATGCTGGAAAAAAAAAATTTTTGGACTGTGGCAATTCCTACCAGTTTAACGAGTACGTATCACTTGCTGGTAGGTTGTGTGGCTGTTCCTACATTATGTAGGGTGAACACATTTTTGGTTCACGGGTTAGTAGCTCACACTACTAATCTTATTATTACTAAGCTTGGCTCACACACACACATACGAGGTTGATACGTGGTTGTACGCCTGCGCACACTGCGGCGTCCCACATGGACCATAAATTCCTTTAAATACATTCATTGGATCTAGGTTGGAATCCAGCACCAGATATAGTCCTAGGTATGATACGGAGAAACTTCTATCGCATTCTGCGAACAATTAACTATAATTGAGGAAGTGCCTACTTCGATCTATTGAACTTGAGTAAAAAAAATATGGGTCATGCAAAAACAAGGAGGGCTAATACTGAATTTTTCCGAAGAGTTTATGTGACAATAAACTAGTCATTTGGTCTCTTATATTTCATAAATTGACATACTTCTTACATTACTATCGAATCACACCCCGTTTTTCAACTAAATCAGATTTTCATGCATTCTCTTCTACTTATCCTGTCAATGCTGCGTTTCCTATTCTATGCCATCCAGGTTAACAAGCCACAAAAAACAAAATCGTTCAATAATCACTTTGGTACATATATTTTATCACAAATAAATTACTATCTTCAGACCTTTCCACTGGTGTCAACAACCATTAGTCTAATGCAACATTAAAATTCCAAAAAAATACTCCATTTATCATTCTGACCCGTAGTAAATGCAACCAGTCCAGAATTTCAGTTTTAAATACCAACCTCTGTGGTTGATTTGTTAATTAGCTAATACCTGAAGAATTTTAAAAAACTTAAAACTGGATTACCACTGAAAGAAATAATGCTCACACCTCTCTTTTCACCCGCCCAAGAACCATCTAACATAATCTAGTTTGCCCGGTATATTAATTTGGCAAGTGAAAAACGGATGAAATAATAAGAACAAAATTTT
>WOFM01001406.1:0-28633 GCA_011428145.1 Ericerus pela | reverse complement strand
CAAATTGAACGCACCGTTGTACCCCCTGGTGATTAATAAAATCGTGAAAACTGAATGAATGGAGTCGTCGGGAGGAGATGTTGTATTAAAAAACGTACCATTGCGTTTATAGGGTATTCCTACTTCATCATTTTTACAGCGAAACCGAAGAGCTCACGTCTAAGTCACCTTCGTACACAACCAATGGCGGATCAATGATTTTCTAGAGGAAGAGTCCAAATCCTGATTGTAATTTCTTTGCCTCTCTAATCGGGTCATGGTTTTTGTGAATTTTTTTTCCATCTTCTTCCCCTTTCCTCTCTCCAGAGGTAATGAACACTGCCTTTTTGTTCTCAATTAACTGCTCAGGCCATATAGGGCCCATTGTACAATAACCACTTTCTCTCCCTGCAAGTATTAAAAATTGACATCTTACGGCCAAATGCAAGAACGATACTCGAATCATTCTTACATTTTTCCCATTATCAATTATATCTGTACTTGAACATGTGCAGATATGTAACTTTATTAAGATAAGAAATTTTGAAGTCAATGTTGATACTTGAGTATCATTCTTGCATTCGAGCCCTAGTGTTTACACTGATTGGCTGGACTATCTACCACGGGATCAACAGCAATATTTGAGAGTCTGTCCTCCGAAACTTTCTTCTCTACTGATATGATGAAAGTCAGATTGCTTCATCCCTAATATGAAATGCATTTGAAGTCAGTGAGCTGCTCACTTTGTTGTCAGGTTTGTCAGTAGAAAAGTTCAAATTTGCTCTCCCAAGCTGAATTTAAACCCATTACGTCTACTTGATAGCCCAACCGACGACCTACACCTACTTACCCACCAAGCTGGCTTAATCCTCCCCTCATGTCCGGATATGACAAAACTCATATTATATTAACACATTGAGAGGAAATTTTAAAATAAAACCACACTCTTAATCTCATTTGGGACATCGTATCTGTATACATATATGATGATGCTCAGAAAAAAGCCTTCTTTGTCGGTTGACCAACAATTGGAGGAAGAAAAACAAGCTACATCATTAGACGATGTGACAACAGAGTTTTTGCTTTATTTTTATATAATTTTTTTTCTTTCTTTTTTTTTTAGTTTGTTTTATTTGTCATGAAAAGTGACCCTAGGATGACACCATTAACATCGAATATGAATAAAAACTGAAAATAAAAAAAATACAAATAATCGAGAAATTTTAGAAGTATTTTCAAAAAAAAGACAACTGTTAAGACAACTGTTGAAAAGAAGTGATATAGCTATATATTTTATTTAATAACACTTAAGGAAGACGAAACAGTTGAAATTGAAACATTATTGTCAATTGTTACATTTTCCATAAATTTATCGTAAAATTAGAATCAAAAAAATAAATGGTCGCAGATAACATCATATAAATGGGTGAAAATTTTATTTTCATTTTTTCACAGTTGAAAAAGAAACCATAAAACACAGGTTGAAGAAAATGAAGAAGGAAAATAAAAACATAAAATAAAATAAATGTTCAAAGATGTCATAAAATAGAAAATTTTATTTTCACAGTTAAAAAAAAAAATAGAACTCAGGCCGAGGAATAATGAAGGAGGAAAAGGAAAAACATAGCGATTTTAATAGGGTTTTTTACAAGCAAAAACCCTAAAAAAGGAACCAAAATACAATATTACGGGCAGATTTAATATCAATTTTTCTTGTTCAATATCGTAATTGTGAAACTACAATTGTCTCGTCTTCACAGTAACTTAATCGTAAACTGAATAACTGAACTAAATGTCACAACAGTCAACTTCTCCAACCGACTTAAATCTTTATTTTCTAGTTGTTTAAGACGTATAGATCCATTTGATTGGCCGCTTGTTAGGAGTTATTTCTTAAACTCCAAAATCAATTTTCAATCATGCATTTATAGCGAAACAGAGAGGAAATAGAATATATTATAGCCGCTTTATTCGTCTCACGAAGAATATCAAGTTAAGCTGCAGGACAAATGCAATAAACATATTTCGCGTTACATATTCAGATCGGGCATAGTTAGGTGCAAGCATCATTCTCAGAATGACATAAACCTTTCACTTCATTTGCTTCACCAGGGCAGCATAATAAGTTACATCCACTTATTCGTCACAAATTTGTAAAAGTTCAAAAACATGCAGGTACTGTATTCTTTGTTTCGAATTAGCGTAAGATAAAATTCAAATAGATGTTTAGAAGGAGGAAAAAAAAAATACCATGGAACTTGTTCTCTTTCGCAGGTACAAATACGATTACAAGATTCTCCACGCAGTAACAAGCGAATATGTTCGCAACACGTACACACACATACACAATACACATACATACGCACAGGTCTCTCATCACATTTCTAGGTAGAAAATTTATCGCCAATGTAAAAAGTCCAATTAATTAATCGAATGTATGCCGTTAATCGCATACATAATGTATTCTTAACGGACTATATGTGTAATATAAAGAAGCTGAGAAAAAAATGAAGAAAAAATGTGCGACTACTTAAAAAATTAATGGCTGTAGGTTAGCCAATGTTCCAGAAGCATAATATTATGATTTTTTAACGATTATACGATCGTTTATATATACCTACTCGAATAAACTATGTTTGAAAAAAAAAAAAAAAAAGCTTTAAACTAACAGAAGAAATACGACGTGTGAACAAAATTAAATGTACCTATCTACCTGTTAAAATTGTAAATTTCTTCGATGTTGTTAAAGAGATCGTGTATTTGTTCGTGTGACAAAGCGCAGTTACGGTCGTTTCTCCACTCGTCCAGATAACCCTGTAACAAATACGAACGAATGATTAATTCGCATAGGTATTTTAAATGGTGAATCGAAACTGGTTTGCTGCTGGTACAGCACAAATGCTTAGTTGGCTAGTTGCAATACCGGCATTTGATGGTTACATAACCGAAAAATAGGGTACAAAAATGTTCATTAACCCATGCATTTCTGACCTGGTCACCGAAGCATAGTAAGTATTTGAATAACCGATTGGTCGTTTTCATCACTCGACTGCTTTTCTACAGGCCCAACTGGTAAAACAACACAATAAGTCGGGGCGATTGGAAATTCCACAAATCAACACCTTCGAAGTTTAAAAAAATGGCACGGCAAAGCGATTTTACTCGCGATCAACGATCCGATCTGCCGATTGTAAGTAGGAGGTCCACATCTTTTCTACTGTCCCTTCCAACACTCCCTCACCGACGGCATACTACCACCTCCACAAAAACACTCGTCATTTTTTTATGTCGACTTTTTTTCAGAACTAAGGGGCTCCAGACCCAGGAGCTTCCCTTACCTACGCCCTTGCGATCCACTCGAGCCCTCATCCTCATCTGCTCATACCATCAACATCAAAAGTGCGCTTCACCGATAGTTTCCTTATTGATGGACAAATCTGTTGGGCAACCATTTTCTTAAATTATATCACTTCGCCTCAACATTCATTATTCACAGCCATTCACTGTTGCCACGAAGAAATCTCGTTCTCCCCTTCACCAATTTCCCATTCGGCATAACTGTTAACTCATCCGACTGCGGATTACCTTTATAACCCGTGGTTCTTGATGAGAATAACGTTCGCAATTATATAACCTTTTGAAAATATGGAAAAAAGAGAAGTCTGAATCTGCAGCCGGGGTCGAAGTAGGGAACTTGTAATATAAGCTGAAGCTGCAGTCATTCAAACTTCCATTTCGCACATGTCCATGTCACATTGGCCTTAAATTTTTAATATCGGATCGCACTTTCAGAAGCCCATTTTCCATCTGTCCGTCCATCCTCCTCTTTCCTTACAAAAGTTAATCACTCTTGGGCCCCAATTTATCGTCTACGTTTCTACTAGATCATTTTTTTTCCTCTCGAGCTCCTACTTCTTGCTTCCAGAATTTTTTTAGCGCAGAAAGTGTGTCTTCAGGCTGGATAATCTGTCAAAAATCCGAACAAGAAAACAAGCCACCTATAATTGGGCCAGCAAATACGGAGGTCGGGTTCCAGGAAGAGGGTCTGGGACTTCGTTCTCAGGCAAGGCACGAAGGTCTAATTCAAAAAGTCGTATTTTTCACTTTCAGGCCCCCTTATTCTTACATTCAAGTCTTTATTTATTTCTTTCAGGGTATTTTTTCTGTACTATCATAGCTGTAATTCCCTTCTTCAGCGACACTTTTGTATATTTTTTGCAATCGACTTTTCCAGAATGATAATGTTTTATCTAACCACCTAGGCAAGAATAACATTGAAATAATAATTAAGTACTTATAATCAGCAGGTAAAACTCAAACTTGAAGCAAAAAATTATTTTTCAACTTTTTAGCATTATTTTTCCTAACTTGTTCGTTCTACATGACAACACATTTTTCCAGAACTGATTTTGGACACTAACCTTCTCATGGTGCTCCTTAAGCCTTACTCATCCACGGTTGATTTTTAAACTACACCCTTTAAAAGCCGTTTAAGTCAATTTCAACTTGGTGCATTGCCACGCAAGATTCTTGTGAGATTTTTATGAAACTATCCGCCGAATTAAAGTTGACTTAAACGGCTTAGCGGGTGTAGGGACCTAAACTGTTAGAAAAACAGCAACCTACGTAGCTGGCTACTAACATGAAAACTAACCGTGTCGTGAATGAGGATTCGCACTTTCATAGGCGTTCAGTTTCATGAAATATTCGTACCCACTTTTGATCATAAACTTTTCCTTCCATCCCAAAATACGGAATACGCCCTCATATTCTTTATACTCCAAACACTCATTTAAAATTAAATAAATTTAAAAATGCCAACAAAACTATTTCCTAAAATATTCCAAACGACACATATTCACCATTTCCATTAAAAGAAAAAACTAAAAAGAAAACTAATTTCGAGTTCGAAGTGTCGCAAGAGAATTATTTGGGGAGGGGAGGGACTACTTTGTTTATCTTCCTTTCAAACGTACTGCATATAGGTGGTATTTAAATTTTTATTTTCATAGTCGACGCTGAGGAACATCATAAGCACCGCACCCTACGACACAAACAATTGATTCAAGAAATTTTGAGAGACTGCGTGCGGTCGCCCAAGATGTTCAGGTTCTGCCGAAAAAAAAAATGTAAAAAAAATACAGTACAAGGCCACAAAAGGTAGGATGCATACGGAGGTTGGTGTGGCGGTTACATAAGTAGGACGTACAGTACGTCAGTATCTATACGAAAGCGAAAATGAAATATAATAAACCAGAAGATGACACCTTGTCGATTAAAGAAGCCGAATTATGGGGTCATGAAAAGAAGGAGCAGCCAATCAGGAGAAAAAGCAGGATGCGCGAAAAAAAACAAAAAGTCACCTTCATGGAAATTAATCGAATCGCTGGAATTTGCAATAAATTAAATTGATGCCCGATCGTATATTTTGGTACTTCCAGTCGTGACTCCGGATAGGGAACAACTGATTTTTCAAGAAAATTGATTATTCGATTTTTTGACATTTTTGAAAAATCAATTTTTTTAAAGGTCGATTTCAGTCGATTAACAGCCCATCACTTTCCAAGGTCTAACCTAAACCGACGAGGTACATAACGTAATCGTTCTCAGTGGGATATAGATGCACATAAGCGCAAAGATGAAAGGATCAATGAAGAAGAAAGTTCTAATAATCTGTGTGGCATTGTAATTAACGTATACACGCGAGTAAATTATGCATATACAGGTATGAAATGCTCGATTCATCTATTCAGACTACTGATGATGCGTAAACATTTAACATTCACTCGAGTTCTTCCTTGAACATACCCAGTAGGTACATACCTATGCAATAAAAACTGAATGTTATAAAAAACGAAATTATTATTTTTAAGTAGGTTTTCTTTAGAAAATCTACTTATTACGCTTGATGTGGTATTAGCCCACAGGGTTGGGGGTGAGTACGTTTTTCGTTTCATGATCTCAGGAAAATTTTGGTACCAATAACTCAAATTCATATATATAGATAGATAGACATAAGTTTATTTCTTGTTCCCACGGTACATGTCGCAAATTTCATCAGATAATCATGGAAATTTGGTACGTACATTTATTCTAAGTTAAAGATCAGACCTATTGATTTTTGTGCGGATCGGCCGGACGGTTCTTTCGGTACCACCATTTTTGTTTTTATTTTGGCTATAAAATGCTAAATTTTGCATCAATACCCACGAAATTCGGAACAATTATTTTTCATAATTTATTGTAGCACGCTACCAATTTTGGTGTGACCGGTATCGCTATTTTTTTATATTTGTCACAAAATGCGCAATTTTGGAACAATATGTAGGAAATTTGAAACAAATATTTATTATAATTTATTGTAGCATACTATCAGTTTTGATACGGATTGACCGAACGGTACTTCCGGTAAAGATATTACTTTTCGTTTTTAGTCTGGCTGTAAAACGCTTAATTTTGAACAAATATTTATTATAACTCATTGTAACATTCCACCAGTTTACGTGTAGATCGACAAGATGGTATTTCCTTTAAGTCAATTTTTGTTTTTAATGGTTTCAAACTGTGTTATTTCGAAATTCAGAACAAATGTTTTTAAATAGGTTTTCTAAAAAAAACTTACTTATTACGCTTGGTGCGGTATTAGACTCCAGGGTTGGGGGTGGATACGTTTTCCTTTTCGTGACCTCGGGAAAATTTGGCACCATTAACTAAAATTTATATATAAGTCAATTTCTTGTTCCCATGGTACAGGTCGCAATTTTTGTCCGATAATCACAAAATTTAAGACCTATCGATTTTAGTTCGGATTGGCAGGACGGTACTTCCAGTACCACCATTTTTGTTTTTATTTTGTCTATAAAATGCTCAATTTTGCACCAATAGCCACGAAATTCGGACTAGGTAATTATTTATTTTAATTCGTTGTAGTATGCTTCTAATTTTGGTGCGGATCCGGTAAAGCTAATTTGCATGAACTTTTCTTTGTACAAAAATTAACCCCATGCTCATGTTTTATTTTTTATTTTATTTCATAACCTTATTATATTTCATTGGTTTTATTTTATATTATATAATGATGTACTATAATTTATCATCTTAATTTATTTTTATATTTCACACTGTCTAATATTTTGTCAGCAGCTGACACATTTCATACAATCATAACATACCATTAACACATATAAACCTACAGACAATTAATGTGACCATCAAAGTTCGCAATTATTTCTCTCGAAAACCTACTTTTTCTAGCAAGGCTTGCTGCGGTAGAGTTTTTTTGTTTGTATTTGGGCACACTGCTGCGGGGAAACAAACGATGACTATTGACTACTATTTATTTAGGTATTACAGGTTCAATGGCGACGATGAAAATCAAAATTAGTATTTTTAAGACGATGGTATTTGTTTCACGTTTTCTTTTCTAACCTACTAGGTAGACGTACGTAAATAAAGTTATTACCTAAGTTTCGAATGATAACTGAGGAAAGTACGTGAAGAAAAACTCTGAGATATATCCTCCACAGGCGGTGGGTGTGAGAACTACAATTGAAACCGTTAACTAATAAAAAATGAGTGCACTCGAGTTCTGGGCCTATACATAATATCATACCATCGTGACTCATTAATCACAATCATGCGAAAATAATTTCACCAAGAACGTAAGAATGAAGAGATGGGGTTTGGGGACAACCACCCGACATTTTCTCACTGCCTCCCATGCCTTCAAAGATGAACCCAAATTAGGCTACTGCTGAAAATTTTTAAACAAATTCTCACTATTTTAATAGGCTGCTAGTCAACTAGTATCAAGATAGTAAACATTAATCAAAATTATCTACAGTACGTTCCAAATAAGAAAGTAATTTTCTGCCCACAATACATAGAATTTGCGGGTATCGTGGATAATAAAGGGGAGGGAAAAAAGTTAAGATACACACTGGGTGCGAAACAAAGTACGCCTGTTCCTAAACAATTTTTATTTTACCAAGCAATTGTTAAGGGGTGACTCCAATGATATTTGTCTTGAGTTGAGAGAAGTTCAACCAAAGACAATTTTGACGATAAATGAAACGAAAATTTTATTTATCTCAAATTGAGGAATTTTGATGAATTATTCACAACATTTGTACAGGAAAAAATCTCTTAATAAAAATTATTACAACTACCTTTAACTAGGCCTAATATAATAACGATTAAATAAATATTGACTTTGTCCACGATGAGAAAATGATATGATATGTTAGACCAAGAGAATAGGAGCTAAATTTTATGTAAGTGTTTGCCTTACCAATGTTGATCAATGAGCCTTTTAGTTAGATGTTTACGTTACCAGTGCCAATCAGTAAGTGAAGTTTCTCTGGAATTGGACTTTGGCAGTTGGTTTAAATCCTGGTGTTTTGACAGGCAAGTTGAAGTGGCATCTCTTAAGGAAGTAAGCATGGTTGTCAAAATCCCTAATTTATTATGTGGATTTCCACAAATTTTGATACATTTGGGGCAAATATCAAGTAGCTGGATCACATAAGACACCTGTGGATACATGTACTTCTGTTTAGGTTCACAAAGGATTCCATGAGAAATGTACTTGATATTGGACCAGACAGAGCTTTAAATAATTTTTTATGAACTGTTTTTTGATATTTACCTATATTTGTATTATAAAAAGAATATACGAAAAACATGGAAAAACAGTAGGTGCTCTGATTAGTCCAGTAGTCAGAAGTGTTCATCTAAAAGTGTCAATCTTGACATGTCGTAAAGTGTTTGATTTTATTACTCTCAATAGGGCGAATATAAGGTGAAATCGAAGGGTATAAAAAATGGCAGCTGCTTATAAGTGTGTTCGAGAGTAACGAGAATGCATTGGAAAACAGTTAGAGGTCTAAAATAAGGACGTTCAAAATGAATGATAAAGTGAAGAGTAAGTGTGGTACATAACATCATATTCAATTTTAATTCAGTAAAGCTCATTAGTGGCCACCTGTTTGCACCATTAGAAAAAATTACCTTTTAATTTGGAATAGACTATAAGTATTGAAGAAGATATACCGCCGACTTTCATAACTCCGTCAATACTAGAATGATTTTGATATTTGACACCAGTCACATTAAAAAAATGGAGGTTCTTATTTGAAAAAAAAAAAATGGAATTGAGATCCAGTTTTTTGGCCTTTTTATTTGGAACGGGCAATTGGTGATTTTATTAATGCTTACTATCTTGATACTAATTCCCAAGCAGCCTATTAAAATAGTGAGAGTTTGTCAAAATTTTTTTGGCAGTAGCCTGATTTGGGTTCAATTTGAAGGCATGAGGCAAATAATTTCTAATGATAAATTCAAAATCTACATTAAAAATTTAGGCGAGTCACCATGCACGAATTTTTTACATCTGCTAAAACAAAGAGAAAATATCTCTAAATTGGACGAAATCAGAACTGGACCTTTCAAAATCATAAAACAAATCTCTAGCTCAATTTTTCAGGTGACTCCGGCTATCAGAAGTAAGAATCGAATTTTTACCATGTTTCAAAGTTGTACCCATCTATTATTTATTAATTTGTGTTATTTTCAGGGTGGAACATCCTTTTTTTTTCTAATAGCTACAGTTTCCTATTTTACTCTCGTCATTTCGTGAATTTGTAATGTTTATTTTTGTTTGACCCAAATCAATAAATTTACGACGTATTTAGACTAGCTAAATATTTACCATATTCATCTCTCTTATCTTTAAGTTACGTCATTTCATGTATTCTTGCATCGACTATCTTATTGTTAAATGACATCATTTTTGACCATAATCAACGTGTTTATTTTCCTTTGTATCGAACGTCGATCTCAATTATCAAATTCATTCATTCATTCATTTGTTTGCTCATCATCGTTTCAGAAAGACAGATAAACAGAGTTGTATTTTTGTTCGTTTCTATTGTGTATTATAATCTCGAATTTTCTAATTTCACTACCGTTTTTAATCGTGTCAATAAACTACGCTTTTGAAAGGTGAATACACGAAGTTCTTTATTTTTACGTGCAAATTAGATCAATTGAAATACCTGGAAACGAACTTACATATATATATACTGTGTACAGGAGAATTTGAGTGACCTATATATTCGTGATCTACGACTCAGGATCCGCGCTTTTCCACAGGTCCCATCCCTAGGTCCCATCACTGCACTGAATGCAATAGTTGTATTTTCTAAAAGAAAATACCCTAATAGGGATATGCGTAATAAATAGACCACTTGACTTTAAAATAACTAGGCAGGTATAGGTATATATTTTTTTGATTGTTTCTTGCAACGCAGCCTTTATTGCGTTAGAGCTTTAGAGGCACCATAATGACCAGAAATTAACGACCGCCACTAAATGCAACTAATGGATACGGGCAGTCAGTGGAATGAATACGAAATAAAAGCGCCATATCGACACCGTAGACGAGTACCTAATAATTTTTACGTCTCTCTTTTTATTCTCCATCACCATTTCGCCTGTCACCACGATCTTATGCGTCAACAACTCTACATAAACGACGACATCGAATCTGAAGTTGAAGCCAGTTAATATACAAATGGTACACCAAGTCGTAAATATCGTTTTAAATTCGAAATTTTACGAACGTCTAACACCTCGAAGCGTTCAATTAAGAGGTGGTACACTGGCCTCATTCCAAAAGTAAGAAAGAAAAAAAGTCACTTTTACATTTATGCACTTACGATTTCCAACGGTTAAAAAGTAAAATTAATCGAATTTAAGCCTACTCTTTTCCGACATTTTATCATTATTTCAACCGAATAGGAACGTTGCGATTTACAATTTCGCCAATTTTGCATTAATGTATTTTCAAGATGGACGAGAACAACGAAAGAGCTTATTGTTACGAGCTATCGGGTGCTTATTTTTTCGTTTTAGTATTTTATTACAGATGCAAAAATTAATTAGAAAGATCTATGAAGTTCTCCAGCAGCACATTTCTTTGTGAGTCTACCATGTTGCACTGCGATTAGAAGTGGGCGAATGACTGTGTCCGAGTGTATCTAGTGGCGTACGCCGGAAAAAGGTTTCGAGAAGAAGTACAGGGGAGGGTTTACTGACAATTTTTGCGTATGTGACTTCATTGGGCTATTTTTGAAGTGAAACTTCCTTGCGCTAGGTAGTAAATTAAAACCAGTCATGCAAGCCCATGAAACGAAATAAACAAAATGATGCTGCAACAGAGCGCGTGAAATGAAAAAATGTTACCGCTGACCCCCCTCATGAAAGCCAGGCCCGTTCAACTCTATTTGATTCATTATATAAGCTTTTATTCTACTCGCTACTGCGATTTTAAAATATACCAATATTGCAGCCAACGTTCCGCAAAAAAATAATTATTTCGCACGAAGCGAAAGCCAAGAAAAATAAAAGCTTATCTTTTAAAAATTCGCTTTTAACCTATACTCATTTTCCTCTTCGCCTTCTCTATACATTTTTATTCATTAGTTTGTTATCAGTGAATTAAAGTTTTCGTGATTTAATTTTGACGTTGAAGTGTTCACCAATTGGTGAAAACAATTTTTAAATTTATATGACTTTTTCCGCATTTTAATGTTTATATATGAAACAAAAAATGAAAAATCACGCTGCCAACAAAACATTCGTTCTACAAAATAGAAATTTCAATGTAACAAGTTTCACTTCTACCGTGTGTCCCAGTACAGACGCTCTTTTTGCATTTTGTGTTTTTCCTTTTTTTTTTTTTTTTTTTTTTTTCATGAATAGTGTAAAGTTGATAAGTACACCAAGAAAAGTAAAAATTTTTAGCCAAAAGCCTGCAACATCCCAGCACCCTTTCCGTATGCAACTGAAATCATATTAAATTTCACCTGATGACATTTATGAGGCAAAGAATTTCCACACTTTATTAGATACTTTTCAATTATTATTTTATTTTTATTTTTTTACAATATTATTTGGCTTTGATCAAGTTGTAATTTTACCCATCACTTGGAGGATCTATTTGATGTCGGAGTAAGGAGGGAGCGATAGGTATCAGGCCTCCAGAGATCAACTAGCACGAATTTTTTAGTCACACATTGAAGCACCAAATAGAACCGAACCAAACACGTCACCATTTTGGGTCGAGAATGAAACGGCGGCCGGTTTCAGAATCACAACCTTTCGATTGCAAAGCCATTCTGATTCACACAGTTTCAGTATTTAAATATATTGAGCTGTATAGGGACAATGTTCTTTAGATTTTCACTAACAAACGGCAAAATAAAAAGGAGGATAAATTTAAAAACAAAATAAAAACAGTCGAAGCAAATAAGAAAGCAAATAAGAAACAAGGAAGCTGAAGAAAGACAGGAAGCTTTGCATTTTGCAATTGCAAGGAAGTAAAAAAAAGTAATGATAAGTTTAAGTTAAAAACGAATTTTTAAAATATAAGCTTTCATTTTTTTTTGGCTTTAGTTTCGTATGAAATAAATATTATTTCGTTGCGGAAGGTTGGCTGCAGTATTGGTAAATTTTAAAATCGAAGTAGCGAGTAGAATAAAAGCCTATAAATATAAAAACATTTTACTCGAGCACAATTAATTTATTCTGAAAACTGTTGAGAGTGGTCTCTCAAACATCGTATTCTGAGCTGATTTTTTGGGGTGGTTTGAACTCCCACAAAATCGGTGACGACGAATAGCAAACATCGTATGAGCAAGACCACAGACCAAACTCGAGACTGGGCAAAACCAAGAGCCAAGACGACGATTTCACAGTATACGAGATCAAGACCGACTAGACTAGGCAAGAGTGCGACAGGACCAAAATCGGGACTAAGACTCGACTCTGCAAAGACCCAAAACCCGAACCACCATAGATTTGGTCTTATTGGCGCATTTGTTCATCACTCACGAGTCGCGTTGAATAATCTGGAAGTAGAATGACCCGATTTATCGAATTTTTTAGCAGACGAACGGGAAACAATAGCGTTTCCGTAGACCCAGAGGCCTGCTTTTTTCTCGCCGTCGACATTCGAATCGAACTGCCAGCGTCAATTCATCGATTCGTTCGACTGGGCTGCGCAGAAGAGATGCGACCCTACATCGCGTCTTCTTCCCACATTCTGCGCTCGAAAAAAAAAAAGGTGTTAACACAAAATTATAGCGCACCGTCGCCTACGCATTCGAGGAGGGCTCTCCTGGATGATGTACTGCGCCCCACAAAATACTGAAACTAGTTTCGACGACGATGACGGGTTGCGCACACACATCCGCTACGTCTGTACGTTCACATGTTGTACTTACTCACTGCTGCGGTACCGGTGTTCACTTCAGTACGTTACATTACGTATGAATGAACAAACTTCAGCAATTGTATCGTAGGTACGTCTGATCTTCGTTCATAAATACTCGTATTGAGTTGTGCAGACGAAGACGAGAGTGAGAGAGTGAGAGAGAGAGAGTGAGAGAGAGAGAGAGAGAGAGAGAAACAAAGAGAAAAGAAAAACAGTCTGCGTTCGTTGATGGCAGTTGCATTGCCAATTGCCATTACCCTCGAATAGCCTAACTGGCGTGCACTTTGTTTCGAGTAGGTGTATGTACAGGCAGTGTAAAAAACCGTTTGACCTTTTGTGGTGGAAATCCATTTCATTTATATACCTCTTCATCTGCAGCAAATCGCATAATCATCGTCACACCGTCATCATTACCATCATCATCATCATCATCATCATCATCATTATCATCATCATCATCGCAGCAGTCGTTGTTGTCGTCGTCAGTCAGCGTAGTAAAATTAATATTAATATATAGTCTAAACGTTAGTGAGATGATGAAACTCTCCATAAAACATGTTGTTTTCTTTCGACACACATAAAATTCGCTCTTTTTTATAACAATTCATCTCCTCCCGTCGCCTTCGTCTCGCAACCGACCGAAGGTGTTATTAATGAAATATTATTATTGAAAAGTTGAAAACTAACGCCGGCGCCAAAACAGCGTTTTTGGAATGGCGGGAGTGCTGTCGCATGCAGAAGCAGCAGAAGCAGCAGCAGCAAAGCACGCAGCATCTCGCTCGTGGACGGAAATTTGGAATTGTAATTCTGGCGCGAAGACGTGCCAGAGTGCCACTTGTCCGCCGCACGGAGAAGCCGTCGGCGTGAAGGTGGACCCAGAAGAAGGGGTGGGGATGGCGCTAAAATTAGCTGCGCTCCGTGGCGTGAAAACGGAATATGGAACGGTGGTACCGTAAAGAGATGGCTGCAGCACAATGCGTGTGCACATTTAATCGAGCAATCGAATGAGGTACGGAGCTGCGCTCAGCACCTATCTGTATGCGTACGTACGTATGTTACACGTAATGTAGGTATGTGGTGCGTGCTCGGCGCAATATTTATGGCTTGCTAAAAAAAGAAAGATAACAACACGCGCGCTTTCGGTTCAAGTGGGATATTTAGGTAATGGTTTGCAGTGTCGCGTTTAAGTTTATTACGACTTGGGAGGCTGAATGGTGATGCGTGTCTGCGGGACGCACTGCCGAGGAGTGGCAAATCGTGTTCGCCGATTTGATGTTTGCTTCGGCAGCAGTGAGCGGAGCGCATAAAAGATACCTACACGCGAGTAATTATCAACGAGTGCGCGTACGCCGGACGTGTACCATATTTTTAGCCTTTTTTTCTAGGCTTATCGAGAGGGGAGGGAAAAAGTGATTCTCCCGGGCACGGGATTCTCAAAAAAAAAAAAAAAAAAAAAGCTTTTCCCGGAAAATCTACTGAAAAACTATCAAAAAAAGGCTTCCCCCAATATTGTTAAACCTTTTCCAAAAAATAAATCCTCGTTACTACACCTACACGTTGATACAATTTTCAATTTTTTAGAGGGCCCATAAATTTTTTCTCCCCTGGCCCGAATTTTCTCTCTACGACCCCATTTTTTCCACCTTCACTTGGACCGCAGGTCAACGCAGTCCAGTGTACAAACGTACAGAAAACCCGAGTCTGTCAATATTAGTCGAACAAATCGGGTAGTAGATAAGATAGTAAGTACATAATCCAAAAATAGCGATGGGCAAAATTGTTCATTTGCGGAACCTGGTTTTCCTGCTTCTAGTTTTTCAATCTACTCATTCCAACGAAACTACTACGATCATATTTAAAATGAAAACCATCGAACCAAGAATGAGTGTACCCCTAACCACGTTGGATTGAGCAGAATGTGTCATCAATATTCACGCTATGAAGAAGTAGTACCATTCCTTATTCCCTTTAATACGATCAAAGTTATTAAGAGAAACTGGGCGAGTATAGAGACATCGAGGTATGTAATATGTTGGCTAACGATTTCATGAAAATTTGGCTAAATTCACATACATATGTTTTGGCTGAAATTCCATCAGTTGCCATTCCATGCAATGAAAGTTATCGAGTGAAATTAAGAGAGAACTGTTAATTGCAGAGAGCTGAAGTTCTTATGAAATATTGTAGTATGTTAGCTGAAGATTCTGTGAAAATTTAAGCTCTCTACAACTAACAGTTCTCTCGTGATTCCTCTCGTTATCTTTGATTATATGAGATATCAATGGCAAATTATATGAACTAAACTCAATTTAGCTGCTGATAACCAAAACCAGTGCTAGAAAAAACAGAAAAAAATTCGTTTTGGCCTTTGGAGCATCGAAGCAAAAAGGAACAGAGAGCAGACTTTATCAAACCGAAGCAGTTTCAGGAACCAGCTCTTTTAAAAAACATGGTTCTTCAAATTACACGGCTCTGGAGCAGCCCATCCCTATCTAAAAGTATAAGTTTTTTCTAAGAATTGATTCTGAATCGGGTCTAGAATCAATTTTAAATAAGTTTGGGTAAAAAACGAAATTTTATAAGATAGATAAGCTATTATTTATTTTATTTTTTTTGACTTTCGCCTCAAGTGAAATGAACATTATTTCGTTGCGGAAGGTTTGCTGCAGTATTGGTATATTTTAAAATCGCAGTAGTGAGAAGAATAAAAGCTTATAATAAAAAAAGTTAAATTCCAAATTACTGAATTTTCTTTCCTTAAAAAAATTTTTCAAAGTAATGTAATTTGTAATAATGAACCTAGGTTTTCTCGACTTCTAAACAAACTGATTTTTCGTTTTCGCCAAGCTGATAATTTGTAAAATACAATGGCTCTGGCAAAACTGAATTTATTTAATCTTAATGCATACAACACGTAGTAGCCTACACGAGGTAGGCCTCAGCTTTCCGAATTGAGAATTTACAAGGCCATTCGCTGAATTATGAACCAGATTATTTTTGACGACACTCTGCAGATAACTATGAAGTTATCAGACTACAAAAATACTTACTTGCTAGCTAGTAAATTTAGAACCACATTCCTACCTAATAAACCAAATCAACCAACAATCATTACGGTGGCAACTTCCTACCAGTGGTGACGGGTGTATTTATACACTGGTTAGTAGATTGTGTGGCCAGTCCCTACATATAGTAGGGCAAACACACTTTTTAGTCCTGGGGCAACATGGTTCACCACGTGTGGTCTAATTTTGATACTGAACTAGGCTCATTCACACTACAAGGTCATTGTAGATGTGCGCATGCCCCTCTACCACCACACTCTAAGATTACTAAACTCCGTGCCAGTTTGACTCAATTTGAATTGGTGACCAAAAATGGACATAATTGTCTCAATTAACAAGTCGATTTGGAATTATTGATTTTGCGTCATTTTTTATTTTGAATAGACTGAACAACATAAAATTTGTTTTTTTCTTTTTTCAACTTTAGGTTAAAACAATATTAATTTAATCTAATTGATTGGAAAAAATAAAAATAAAAATTCTCCGTTTTTGAGACTCGAAAATTCACTTGAAATTCATTTCAATTTAAGGTTTATTTGGTAAAAGTTTTTTAATCTTCTCAAGTCTACTCAAAGTTTCCACAACTTTTCTTTTTTTCAAAAAGACTATATTTCACAGTTGATTTTCCAGCTAAAACAGCATAAGATATTTACTTAAAGAAAATGAAAAAAGACCCCATATCTGATTTTTGTGAATTGAAAATCAAAAATTATATTAATTTAGGTCTATTTGTAATCATTTTTTGTTATCACCACCATTTTTTGAGTTTACTTATTATCAGTTTAAAACCAAAGATCAAATTAGTTTATCAGTTGGATAATTAAATTTCTTTGACAACCATAAAAAGAACACTCTAATGACATGTGTTTCAGAGGCATGTATAGCCAGATGAAAGTGACCAATTTCAGAACTCTTACTTTTCTCACTCCTTAATTCTTTTTCTCATACGTCAATTTTTTTCTCAAACCTAACTGGCTCATCAGTTTCCCCATCCTTTTAAATGTTTTATTTTATTTTATTTAAATTAATTCCTTTTTTTCATCAAAAATTTCTCTGCAATAAAAGGAACTTGACTCAGATATCCACAGGTTTTATTGCCCTCAAATCAAATATAGTATTCGTTAGACTCGTAAAAAATATTGTACGAACTCGGTTGGAGCAATCAATAAATCAACTCGTACAATTACTGCATTCGTCTACAGTTCATGTTTGCAAACATTGAACTTGTTGAAAAATTCCTCACCTTCCTCCCTAGTTACATAATATACTATTTTCTAAGGCTTTACCCTTGAATATGAGTAGGAATGTACAAAATTTCAGGGGAAGTAAAAAAAGAAATCTACTCGATTGTAAAAAACAAAAAAAATACTTAGATGTAGAATTGTATAACAGTTCGAAAGGATATTTTCATAGAGAAATCTGACATTCAACATTTGTTAATTGGAAAAAATTTTAGTTAAAAATTTTTACTTCGAACAGAAATTTCGTAATTTTTGTTTTCAAAACAATTAGAAAATCTTTTATCTTCGTGTAATTTGGGTTCGAAGTTAATAGTCTGAAAGAAAATTTAATCTTCTTTTAATTTTGTTGCAATCAAATTTGCTGTATAACCACTTTCAATGTCAGGTTGACTGATATAAAAAAGCAATTCGAAAAATTCTCGATTATTTTTGGTTGTAAATAATTTGTAGAATTTCCTCACCAAGTTTTGACATTTGAAACTCAGACATTCTGAACCCTGAAAGCATTTATTTTGTTTCGGAATAATGTCGAATCGAAGGTCTTAATTAATTACTCAAATGTTTTCATGCATCGACTACAGTGACAAATCTCTATTGTAAAAATAAAATGGTTTTTAATGTCGCAAGTTGGTTCCAGAACTGCTAAAGCAATTTGAATGAATCTTTTACTATATTAATTGTCCTGATCCTCAGCTGGTTTAAAATCAATAAATTTGAAAATCTATCTGATAGAAATTGAGTTATCTTTAAAAAAATAATCCCTCAGATAAATTGTGTAACTGTGGGCGTTGTGGGGATTATACTCATATGAGGTATTAGAAACTTGCACCCTACGACAACAGTCACCGCCCAAAGGCTGGCATATATTCGTCTCTAAGACGTTAAACCAATACACACTTGAATGTTTGTATGTTCATACCTGTACGTATGTACAGGTAAGATACATTATATGGGACCCCTGATTTTGGCATTTCTACTTTTGCAAATATCTAATGAAAAATCAATTGGGTAGATGTTGCTGAATTGTGGAAAGTAAGGGAAATTGGGTATTTTCATTAGTGATTCAACCTTAATTATACCCCTGAAAAAAGATGTAAAATAATTTTTTATTGATTTTTAATCTTACGTAAATTTTGTTGAATGATTTTTTGCTCACTTCAGATGAAAACTGAGAAAGATGGAACACAAAAAACTAATTTATCCCACATTTTTGACCACTATTTAGGGAATCTTGCATACTTTGCTTCAGGGTTTTTACATAGTTGTGAAGGATAGTGAAACTGATGCTAATTCCCTTGGATTACTATATAAGGCTTCACTTTTTCATTGTATTGTATATTTTGTTCTTTAAGTTTGTTTTCTTTAAATATGTAGTTGTTGCCTTTAAGATGCTTATGAGCTCAGTACCTACATGCTTCAAATATTTAAAAAAAAGACTTATATGATTTTAAATGTCTGTATTGAGCTGTTTTAAATGTCAATCATTGTTAGGAAATGAAAATTCATTTGTCCTCAAACAAATATTTACAGCTCTTCTTTTATCCCAATAAAATAAGGTATTAAGATAGAATTGAGAGTATTGAATAATTTATCACCTGAAATGTGATAGTGCAGGCTCTTGACTTGGAGATGAAAATTGTTGACTCCTTTACCATGTGGTTCCCCTTTTGGATTTTACAAGTTTCCCAGATAAATATATGTTATACACACTATAAAAATACTTCAGTAAAAAAATCCAATTTTTCAACCAAATGTAATAGCGTAGTAGTTACAGTGCTTGTTCTCAGACCTAAATGTAAGAAGTTTGAATCCCCACAGTGGATAAACTTCTACGAAAAAAAAAAAATTAATAAAATGACGACAAAGGCTATGTGCAATAAGTAGGACCAATATACATATAAAATGGCGCATGCGCCCAAAACGATGTATAAAGTAAAGACTTTATACATCGGTCCTAATGGTTCTAAAATTGCCTGTTTTATATATCGTCAAGGAGCATGCAAAAATGTCATTTATCACCTGGTGTTGTAAAAAAAAGTTTAGAGGTCCCTAAAATTTAGGACAAAAAATTGCAAGAGAAAATATCGAGTTAATCAGCTAGTAAACATATAAGAATGAAAATGAAACGAATTCGCCGACAAAATGGTAATGATAGGTTATTGCATGTCTGAGTGAAGTTTTTTCAATTGACAAAACGCCGAAAAGGTTCTATAATGCGTTATTATTTACGATTACGATGGTTAATTGGCATTGTTAATTTGTCTAGTCAGCAGTGCAACCAGCTATACACATTTATTTCGTAGAAATTTTCTGTAATTAAGCACGAAAATGAGGAAATAGCTGATGCTTCAGCGAATAGGCTAATTCGAATTTTAAAACTCAATTTTGAACATTTGACCTGCAACTTAATGTTGATAAAATAAAGATCCTAGACTTCGAAAATTTTCGATTAAAAATCGCTAATTACGCTTTAAAAGAAGATCCTGGTTTCGCTTACAGATACAACATGAGTAGGCGAGCACTAATAAGGCGCCAATATCAGTCTCAGTCTCCAATATCAATCTAATTATGGTGCAAGGGCTTACGAACTAGAAATTACATGAAACCTGTCAAATATCAGTCTCTCGATCCAGCTAAATTATTTAAACGTTTAAATGGCGATAAACCAGAAGAAGACTGTCTCACGTACTGAATACGAGTCAAAAATTTAAAAAAAAAGGTCGTAAAATGTATCTAAAAGACGATATAACTGTTCGATACTAAATTATTTTTATGTTCAAAAATTTCTACTGACGAAGTTAAAACGAATAATAGGATATTCTCGTACCACTTATGAAACAATTTTTGCTATCAACAACTTCCTCATATATAATACTTTAATTTAAATATTGCATATCGTAGTTATTTAGGTACCTTATACCTGCATGTGCCAAAAAATAAAATAAAATAAAAGCCAGTGGACGGGTGCGCAACATTTTCGACGAGCTAATACAAAAAATAGTAAACTATATCTATAATTTCTAACAGAACAGTGTTTTCAAATTAATATAGAAATAATAATTAAAAACTCTAAGGCAGCAAATCTCGCAAGAAAAAGCAGGTTTTCGAGAAAAAAGAATTATGAATTTTGATGGCCACATTAATTTTGTCTGTTTCTAGAAGTTCATATGCGTAAATGGTATGTTATGATTGTATGAAATTTATTAGCTGCTGACGAAATATTAGACAATGTGAAATATAAAAGCATTATTTCTTGAAATGAAAAACTAATTAAAATGATAAAGTGTGGTAAATAATCATACAATTTCAAATAAAATCAAAGAAATACAATAAATTTATATAGAAAAAAAGAAAAAAAAAAAAACATGAACATGTGGATAATTTTTGTAAAAACAAAAGTTTACGCAAATTAGAAAAAAAAAGAAGAAAAAAAACTTTTACCAGAAGTATTGTCCGGTTGGTCGGAACAAAAATTTGTAGCATGTTACAATAAATTAGAATATTTGTTTCAAATTACGTAAATATGGTTACAAAATTGCACATTTTATGACCAATATAATAACGAAAATAGCGGTACCGGAAATACCGTCCGGCCGATTTACACCAAAAATGGTAGCGTAGTACAGTGAATTATGATAAATATTTGTTCCGAATTTCGTGGCTATTGATGCAAAATTGAGTATTTTATAGCAAAAATAAAAACAGTAATGGTGATACCGTGAGTATCGTCCGGCCGATCCGCACCAAAATCAATAGGTCTGGTCGGACAAAAATTGCGGCTGTATCGTGGGAACAAGAAATTTACTTATATCTACCTATCTATCTATCTATATCTATATATGAATTTGAGTTATTGGTGCCAAAATTTTCCCGAGGTGAAGGGAAAAACGTGTCCACCCCCAACCGTGGGGGTTAATACCGCACCAGCATAATAAGTAGATTTTCTAAAGAAAACCAACTCAAAAACGAAAATAAAAACACAAAACCAGCTAATGCGAAACTAATCAGGCACACGTTTCTGTACAAGAGGAAAACGTCAACAACCAGTACGAAGAAATACGGTAAGTAGGTTCAAATATAAATTCGTCTCAACCTCGAATGAATTTCTGGAAGAAATATAATAATTTGTCAGTCGACTACTTTGGCTAATGCGAAAAGAACCATATCGTACATTAAGCTCATCACTGTTTGAAAAAAAGAATGACGTCAATTCAGGGTCCGAAATTCATTCACATCATAACCACAATTTGTGCCAAAATTATACAGTCATTCCACGAAAGTTAGTACACTGATGAGTGATTCAGAACTGTAGGTATTCGTTACAAAAAAACGAACAGTTCATACTGTGGAAAAAAATGAAAAATATGGGGTAACGTCGCCCTCGTGACATAATTTACAAAAATAAAACATATTTTTCGCAGCTAAATTACTCTAATATTGGTACATGGAAAAGATTTAGTGCCTCGTCGTCGAAAGGGAGTATCATAAAAAATCCAAGAAAATGACGGCTTGAAATTGCAAGGAAATATTATTATTAACCAACTATTAAAATACTTAAAAATGTGAAAGAAAAAAAATTCGATCAAAAATGGGAACGCAAATCAGCTGAACTCGTAATTGTGGACTGGTTAAAACAGTACGGTTCTCATAGTGGTGTCATAAGATTTTGGCTAGTGGTTCGAAGGAAGTGTCCACAAAATCTGAAGAGATTAAAGAGGGCTGAAAATAATGTTTCGCGATGTCGAAGGGTTCCAGAAACAACGCTCCATCCATAGCTTTTCCCGCCTTTCTAGGGGTTTTATGACGACCTTCTTGAATCAACACTCCACGCCTCACTGCGGGGCTCTACTCCTCTCCTCTCATCTCCCTGGACATAGTATCCTAACCTCCCGTCAACCCAGGTGAGGACCCTCCCTCTTCCAACTACAATCCTGAGATTCCTGAGACCCAGATTGGTGTTTCGTGTCTCACTGGAAGCGACTCAAAATCCTCCTACCACTTAGGATTATTTCAGCTTCACTGTGAGCGCCTCTCTCCGAGAAGCCATTCAACTTCACTGGGTTCTAGACTCGACAATAGTTGATTCGTTCTTCATTACGCATGTTAACACTTTTTTTGTACGATTTTCTCGAGTTAGTAAGCCAAAAAACACTTTTCAGGGCTAAAACTTTTTAGTAAGGAAGGAAGAGAGAAAATTAAAATAATTTTATTTTCCACTGACTTCCAAAATAAAAAGAAAAAAAAAGCGCTAAAAAAACAAATTTTTTTTTAAATTTCTCCACCAAGATGTAGGTCTAAGAACTGGAATTATTGAAGACGGCGCTAATTAACAAGTTTTGTCATAAAATTTTAAGGAATTGACGTATAAAGCTTAAATGGTTAGGAAAAAAGCACAGATTTCAATAATTCCTGTCCTTAGACCCACATCTTGCTGGAGAAATTTTAAAAGGATTATTTCCTTGTTTTGACGTATTTTTTATTTTTATTTGTTCTTTTTTGAAATTGGTTCTTTTTTTTGAAAAAAATTATTATTTTTAGGGTTAGAGAGATTACTGATATCGGATAATCATGATGCAAAAACACCCCAGCGTCAATGTTTTTCAAATTCTGGAATGACATGTATATAATACAATGTTAAATTTCAATTATCAGAAGATGGTAGAAGTTATTAACATCTATAAAAGACAAAAAAGTGATTTCTCACACTGGTTCAGGGCTCTGATGCTTTCATATAGGTAGAATAATATAATAGCATGCTATACCTGGCTCCCTACACGCACACATACACACCTATGTAATATTTACATAGGTATAGTGTAGATAATTTATTCATACTTTACGGTTGCTATGGCAATGGTAAAGTACGGAGAATGCATCTTCGTATCAGTCCGTGACATTGCGGAGATCGTTATCTATCGATTTGTCACAGTCTGAGATTTGTAACTTGTCTATTTACAAAAATGGACAAGTACAAACAAACATACATTTGTATTTTGGTTTATCGTGCAAGGCACGAATAATTGTCACCAAAGGTGACGACTGTCGTCGATAGGCCGAGCCTATTTCCTCATACGAGTTATGGTCTAATCCCCACAGTACGTGTGTTTATTTATTTAATGTCATATAGACAAATATAAGCCAATCTTATATATGAGATTATGCAGTGAAAGCATGCTATTATATTATTCTACCTATATGAAAGCATCAGAGCCCTGAACCAGTGTGAGAAATCACTTTTTTGTCTTTTATAGATGTTAATAACTTCTACCATCTTCTGATAATTGAAATTTAACATTGTATTATATACATGTCATTCCAGAATTTGAAAAACATTGACGCTGGGGTGTTTTTGCATCATGATTATCCGATATCAGTAATCTCTCTAACCCTAAAAATAATAATTTTTTTCAAAAAAAGAACCAATTTCAAAAAAGAACAAATAAAAATAAAAAATACGTCAAAACAAGGAAATAATCCTTTTAAAATTTCTCCAGCAAGATGTGGGTCTAAGGACAGGAATTATTGAAATCTGTGCTTTTTTCCTAACCATTTAAGCTTTATACGTCAATTCCTTAAAATTTTATGACAAAACTTGTTAATTAGCGCCGTCTTCAATAATTCCAGTTCTTAGACCTACATCTTGGTGGAGAAATTTAAAAAAAAATTTGTTTTTTTAGCGCTTTTTTTTTCTTTTTATTTTGGAAGTCAGTGGAAAATAAAATTATTTTAATTTTCTCTCTTCCTTCCTTACTAAAAAGTTTTAGCCCTGAAAAGTGTTTTTTGGCTTACTAACTCGAGAAAATCGTACAAAAAAAGTGTTAACATGCGTAATGAAGAACGAATCAACTATTGTCGAGTCTAGAACCCAGTGAAGTTGAATGGCTTCTCGGAGAGAGGCGCTCACAGTGAAGCTGAAATAATCCTAAGTGGTAGGAGGATTTTGAGTCGCTTCCAGTGAGACACGAAACACCAATCTGGGTCTCAGGAATCTCAGGATTGTAGTTGGAAGAGGGAGGGTCCTCACCTGGGTTGACGGGAGGTTAGGATACTATGTCCAGGGAGATGAGAGGAGAGGAGTAGAGCCCCGCAGTGAGGCGTGGAGTGTTGATTCAAGAAGGTCGTCATAAAACCCCTAGAAAGGCGGGAAAAGCTATGGATGGAGCGTTGTTTCTGGAACCCTTCGACATCGCGAAACATTATTTTCAGCCCTCT
Source organism: Ericerus pela (assembly GCA_011428145.1). Taxonomy (NCBI): domain Eukaryota; kingdom Metazoa; phylum Arthropoda; class Insecta; order Hemiptera; family Coccidae; genus Ericerus; species Ericerus pela. Next base: position 3,860 of record WOFM01001406.1, on the reverse strand, counting down.
TTAATCTCTTCAGATTTTGTGGACACTTCCTTCGAACCACTAGCCAAAATCTTATGACACCACTATGAGAACCGTACTGTTTTAACCAGTCCACAATTACGAGTTCAGCTGATTTGCGTTCCCATTTTTGATCGAATTTTTTTTCTTTCACATTTTTAAGTATTTTAATAGTTGGTTAATAATAATATTTCCTTGCAATTTCAAGCCGTCATTTTCTTGGATTTTTTATGATACTCCCTTTCGACGACGAGGCACTAAATCTTTTCCATGTACCAATATTAGAGTAATTTAGCTGCGAAAAATATGTTTTATTTTTGTAAATTATGTCACGAGGGCGACGTTACCCCATATTTTTCATTTTTTTCCACAGTATGAACTGTTCGTTTTTTTGTAACGAATACCTACAGTTCTGAATCACTCATCAGTGTACTAACTTTCGTGGAATGACTGTATAATTTTGGCACAAATTGTGGTTATGATGTGAATGAATTTCGGACCCTGAATTGACGTCATTCTTTTTTCAAACAGTGATGAGCTTAATGTACGATATGGTTCTTTTCGCATTAGCCAAAGTAGTCGACTGACAAATTATTATATTTCTTCCAGAAATTCATTCGAGGTTGAGACGAATTTATATTTGAACCTACTTACCGTATTTCTTCGTACTGGTTGTTGACGTTTTCCTCTTGTACAGAAACGTGTGCCTGATTAGTTTCGCATTAGCTGGTTTTGTGTTTTTATTTTCGTTTTTGAGTTGGTTTTCTTTAGAAAATCTACTTATTATGCTGGTGCGGTATTAACCCCACGGTTGGGGGTGGACACGTTTTTCCCTTCACCTCGGGAAAATTTTGGCACCAATAACTCAAATTCATATATAGATATAGATAGATAGATAGGTAGATATAAGTAAATTTCTTGTTCCCACGATACAGCCGCAATTTTTGTCCGACCAGACCTATTGATTTTGGTGCGGATCGGCCGGACGATACTCACGGTATCACCATTACTGTTTTATTTTTGCTATAAAATACTCAATTTTGCATCAATAGCCACGAAATTCGGAACAAATATTTATCATAATTCACTGTACTACGCTACCATTTTTGGTGTAAATCGGCCGGACGGTATTTCCGGTACCGCTATTTTCGTTATTATATTGGTCATAAAATGTGCAATTTTGTAACCATATTTACGTAATTTGAAACAAATATTCTAATTTATTGTAACATGCTACAAATTTTTGTTCCGACCAACCGGACAGTACTTCTGGTAAAGTTTTTTTTCTTCTTTTTTTTTCTAATTTGCGTAAACTTTTGTTTTTACAAAAATTATCCACATGTTCATGTTTTTTTTTTTTCTTTTTTTCTATATAAATTTATTGTATTTCTTTGATTTTATTTGAAATTGTATGATTATTTACCACACTTTATCATTTTAATTAGTTTTTCATTTCAAGAAATAATGCTTTTATATTTCACATTGTCTAATATTTCGTCAGCAGCTAATAAATTTCATACAATCATAACATACCATTTACGCATATGAACTTCTAGAAACAGACAAAATTAATGTGGCCATCAAAATTCATAATTCTTTTTCTCGAAAACCTGCTTTTTCTTGCGAGATTTGCTGCCTTAGAGTTTTTAATTATTATTTCTATATTAATTTGAAAACACTGTTCTGTTAGAAATTATAGATATAGTTTACTATTTTTGTATTAGCTCGTCGAAAATGTTGCGCATCCGTCCACTGGCTTTTATTTTATTTTATTTTTTGGCACATGCAGGTATAAGGTACCTAAATAACTACGATATGCAATATTTAAATTAAAGTATTATATATGAGGAAGTTGTTGATAGCAAAAATTGTTTCATAAGTGGTACGAGAATATCCTATTATTCGTTTTAACTTCGTCAGTAGAAATTTTTGAACATAAAAATAATTTAGTATCGAACAGTTATATCGTCTTTTAGATACATTTTACGACCTTTTTTTTTAAATTTTTGACTCGTATTCAGTACGTGAGACAGTCTTCTTCTGGTTTATCGCCATTTAAACGTTTAAATAATTTAGCTGGATCGAGAGACTGATATTTGACAGGTTTCATGTAATTTCTAGTTCGTAAGCCCTTGCACCATAATTAGATTGATATTGGAGACTGAGACTGATATTGGCGCCTTATTAGTGCTCGCCTACTCATGTTGTATCTGTAAGCGAAACCAGGATCTTCTTTTAAAGCGTAATTAGCGATTTTTAATCGAAAATTTTCGAAGTCTAGGATCTTTATTTTATCAACATTAAGTTGCAGGTCAAATGTTCAAAATTGAGTTTTAAAATTCGAATTAGCCTATTCGCTGAAGCATCAGCTATTTCCTCATTTTCGTGCTTAATTACAGAAAATTTCTACGAAATAAATGTGTATAGCTGGTTGCACTGCTGACTAGACAAATTAACAATGCCAATTAACCATCGTAATCGTAAATAATAACGCATTATAGAACCTTTTCGGCGTTTTGTCAATTGAAAAAACTTCACTCAGACATGCAATAACCTATCATTACCATTTTGTCGGCGAATTCGTTTCATTTTCATTCTTATATGTTTACTAGCTGATTAACTCGATATTTTCTCTTGCAATTTTTTGTCCTAAATTTTAGGGACCTCTAAACTTTTTTTTACAACACCAGGTGATAAATGACATTTTTGCATGCTCCTTGACGATATATAAAACAGGCAATTTTAGAACCATTAGGACCGATGTATAAAGTCTTTACTTTATACATCGTTTTGGGCGCATGCGCCATTTTATATGTATATTGGTCCTACTTATTGCACATAGCCTTTGTCGTCATTTTATTAATTTTTTTTTTTTCGTAGAAGTTTATCCACTGTGGGGATTCAAACTTCTTACATTTAGGTCTGAGAACAAGCACTGTAACTACTACGCTATTACATTTGGTTGAAAAATTGGATTTTTTTACTGAAGTATTTTTATAGTGTGTATAACATATATTTATCTGGGAAACTTGTAAAATCCAAAAGGGGAACCACATGGTAAAGGAGTCAACAATTTTCATCTCCAAGTCAAGAGCCTGCACTATCACATTTCAGGTGATAAATTATTCAATACTCTCAATTCTATCTTAATACCTTATTTTATTGGGATAAAAGAAGAGCTGTAAATATTTGTTTGAGGACAAATGAATTTTCATTTCCTAACAATGATTGACATTTAAAACAGCTCAATACAGACATTTAAAATCATATAAGTCTTTTTTTTAAATATTTGAAGCATGTAGGTACTGAGCTCATAAGCATCTTAAAGCCAACAACTACATATTTAAAGAAAACAAACTTAAAGAACAAAATATGTAAGCTCTTTAGAAAATAATGAAGAATCATGTAGACACATCTTTCATCTTTCCATACTTAAAATCCATCAATAGATGAATATAATACAAATCTAATATATATATGAGAGATCCTACAACTCACTATATCAGCGAGTGCGAAACACAGACAGAAAACTGTGGTTTATTTAAGAATGTGAATACATATTCTTACAAATATACAAATACAATGAAAAAGTGAAGCCTTATATAGTAATCCAAGGGAATTAGCATCAGTTTCACTATCCTTCACAACTATGTAAAAACCCTGAAGCAAAGTATGCAAGATTCCCTAAATAGTGGTCAAAAATGTGGGATAAATTAGTTTTTTTGTTCCATCTTTCTCAGTTTTCATCTGAAGTGAGCAAAAAATCATTCAACAAAATTTACGTAAGATTAAAAATCAATAAAAAATTATTTTACATCTTTTTTCAGGGGTATAATTAAGGTTGAATCACTAATGAAAATACC
>WOFM01001404.1:0-13242 GCA_011428145.1 Ericerus pela | reverse complement strand
AGCCAAGAAAAATTAGGAAAAATATGAAAGTGTTGGCAAAAATTTGAAAAAGTTTTGCGTATTTTTTATAAGTCCGAAAAGGTGAAAATACGCGCGTCAGTCGGGTATACTGATAGGCGCGTTGGCAGCTGTTCGAGAGCGATGAATTAGCAGAGAATGAAGGGATGAAAGAGCGCAAATATATTTGTTAAATCGTGTTGAGTGAAAGCAGGGTGTGGTATTTTTCAATAGTCAACCAACAAGAGCTTCACCGTCTGACAAAATAACACTGAAGGGAAAGGGGATGGGTTGTAATATTTATAGTAAAATGATCAATCATTAAGGAACTAATCACAATAGACAATACTGATACATCCACCAGATTGGTTGGTTTTCGTATTTCACCCTGAGTATAAATATTTGACTTAGCCGTTTTTTCACTCATTCTTTCAAATCATTTGAAGATGGCGGTTGTCATTACACACGCACACTTAGATTTTTTATTCATACACTCGCACATGCACACACATGTAATTCAGGTAGTCGATCAGCACTCGGATTTTTATTTTATTTTATTTATTTTGCGATCGCATTAAAGGTCGTCCTCAACCCACTCACTCACTCTCGATTTATTATTATGATTTACACACACACACTCACACAACAGGTAGTTGTCGGCGTGATTCGGCACACGGATTTTTATTTTATTTTATTTATTTTAAATGGTGATCGTCATTACACACGCACACTTGGATTTTTATTTGCACACACTCACACAACAGGTAGTCGGCATAGTCGATTGGCATTTGGATTTTTATTTTATTTTATTTATTTTACGATCGCATTAAAGGTCGTCGTTGTCCTCGTCATCTTTGTCATCATCCTCAACCCACTCTCGAATTATTATTTTCACATGGACACACACTCACTCACAGTGCAGGTAGTCGTCGGTGTGAATCGGTAATTAGATTTTTATTTTTTTCACTCATACGCATACACGCACACTTTGATTTTTATTTGCACACCGGCACTTTGATTTTTCACACACACACACACACACACACACAAGACTGACAATCAGCACGCACACTCTAGTTTTTATTTTTATTTTTTCACGTGCACTCACCCACATACTCACACGACAGGTAGTCACCATCTTTGTCTTCGTCGTTGTTGTCATCCATTGATGCAACAGCTGCTGCAGCTGCTGTGGCTACAAATCTACCCTTTTTTTAATTTCATTTTAATTGCATAGGACGAGGGGTGGTGGTGGTATTTTATTTTTCATTCTCTCGCGAATTTGAGATCGACGACACCATTAGGACGTACGCCGATAACGTACAATCCTTTGGCGGCGTCAATAAAATGCGCTAAGGATAGTGGGTTATTTTCAAAAATTTTACTCAGGTGATTTGGGAGGAAGGTTCTGAACTCTGCATTTTCACCAGGTAAAATTAAATTCGCTATTAGGGCTCGATTATTGTAGCGTGTATCGAGGGGGGAGATTTTAATAATTTTATAATACGTTCCAATTTTTAAATCTTTTATTTTGAGGGTTTCTAAAAACGTATTAAGTGGGATTTTTCGAATGTAGGAACAACAATGGCAGTAATAGGTGCCATAGGCTGTACATTTGACACACGCCATTCCATCGACTTGTTCGGAGGGGATGAAAAAACAATGTTCGGCGCAACACCAATTACGATCCAACAACTTTTTAGGTGGTTGCTTATTCAAAAAATCAAGGTCAACAGTATGGTAGGCGTTGTTGGCAACACTTAATACACAAACACATGTAACCCCTGCAGCAAATGAATCAACAGCCGCATCGTCCGGCAACATTTTTGCTAAACGGGGTGGGAAAAATGTATTGAATTTGCCGCCGCTGCCACCGCAGCCATCATCATCATCGTCGTTACATTTTAATGTTGCTAGCAGGGATTGGCCGTAAGGGGTGTTGGTAGCACAAATTTTTCTAACTTCGTACCACCGATTTATTTTCAAATCGCAGAATTTCCGCAACTCCAACCCGGGTTTATATTAAAATTTATCTATAAAATTAAGATTAAAATGGTATAATCTTGTAATTTAGGTTCAATAATATAATGGAAAAAAGTTATAAAAATTTTAAAAATTTAAATATATATATAAATTTTTTAAACAAAAAAAATTTTTTTTATAAAATTTATATTGATTTATTATTTCTTATTTGATTTAATATTTATTTTATTTTATCTAAAATTATTGTATTTTATGTTTTTTATTTTTATTTTGTTTTTTATTTTTGATACTAATATAAAAAAAAAAATTATGAAATTATATCAATAATTTAAATAATAGTATAAACGAATAATACCATATCTACCTAATTTTAATAAAATTCTAGAAAAATATACAGATATATCAATACTTTTTTTTTTAACCGAGATTTTTCATTTTTTAACCATTCGGAACTCTTCCGAATAATTTTCTCCATAAAAATAAAAACCTCCAAAAAAAAGGGCTTGGTTATGGCGTTGAAATGTCGCACATAATTTTTCTCCCCGTCGTCACGACTAATAAATTCCAAATTAATAAAACCCGCAGCCGACAACGACGACGACGCCGCCGCCGTTGATGGTGATGATTTTGGACCACGCACATAAACGCCGCCAACCTCACGGTTGAAAACACTAATGGACTTGTCATCCGGTATTTGGTTGACTATACTGCACGGCAGGAAAAAAGAAAATCCACAACTGTCGCTATCAACTTCGTCGCCACTGTACCAATGTGCGACCATCGATCGACCGAAACGGGTATCGAGAGCACGCACATTTAAAAGTTTGTACAGGTAGTTTGGTTTTAAGTCGGTAAACTTCCTGCATGCGTCGTATCCACTGGCACCGGTGCCACCAATGACACCTCCAACACCACCACCAACCAAACGGTTGACAGAATTCAAAAATTTTGAATCCATTTTTTCTCGATCACAACAAAATCACAGTAAATTGTAATAATCAACAAGTAAATAGCAATAAGTTTTTTCCAGTTAATAACGGTCGGAGCGTTACAACTCAGAGGTGTTTACAAGAGCACGTGTATGTTGCCACTGACAATCTGGAGCAAGTGCACCTATATATATACTATTTTACTCACTACCAAAAATTAACAACACACAGAAATAATTAAAATAACTTTTGTCAACTTTATTTCACAAAAAATTTTCCAAGTCCAAAAAATATTTTTTCACTCTGGAAAAAAATATTTTTTCTCACTCACTACAAACATGCATCACAAAAATATTTTCACGCCCAAAAAAAAAATTTCACCCACGAAAAAAATTCAACCAACTAACGCCCAATGACAAGAAAATTCTCCGATGATTGGAGGAAAATTTACCGCCGCCACAGCCCTTCGGGTCAATGGTAAAAGGATAACATTTCTTCGGACTAACACACTTGTAGAGAGGGGAAAATGGATGGACTTTTACCATTGACAGGTGGCTCCAGTCAACGGTAAAGAAATTGTCCTCAAGGTGCCCACTTACTACTTATATGTACATAAAAAAAATTAAGTGAAAATGGGAAAATGGTACGAATCGTTTTTTTCTCTCAAAATGGATAATTTTCATCATCCCCACCCCTAACCTTCTGCGAGGTCAATTTTAATTCCCCGTTTGTAAGAAAACTGGGTAAAAACCTGACACTGGAAATTCGAACACGGTAGCCCACAACTGAGAAACGATACTATGGACAGTCAAGTTAGTGGGAAGTAACTGAGCTGTAATTCAGCACCACTTGGCAAACTGATTTTTCGTTAGATTAAATTTTGTGTAAATACAGACTACCCACTATGTAGATAGGTAGGTAGGCAGGTAGGTAGGTAGGTAGGTACTAGGTACTAGGTACCTCTAGACTCGTAGTCTGAATCAGTTGCTGAAATGGGACTGAAACGCGGTACGGGAGAATTTCACTTGAATCGTCGGTCTGTATCCTGTGAATAAAATTATTGATAAACCGAACTCGTATACACAATGTATTCAGTATATATAGATGCGTTTTGTTTACTGTGTTAATTGAGTATTAACTGAAAAAAATAGGTACCTATTTTCGATCGTCATTTATGCAGAAACTATACGTTTGACGAAAAAAAAAAAAAAAAAAAAGTAGAGTACATTTTTATAGATTCTTTGGTTTTATTTCTATAGGTATATTGTTCGGTCCTATATTTCGCTGAAATTAAAATTACGCGATATAAACGCGAAAAACGGCTTTGCGTCACAATTTTAACTCGCCTGGGGAGGAAGCCGAAGTCACCGGCAATAGTAATTTTAGGTGCTTGTTAAGGACTGCGAAGCCGACCCCTATATGCGAAAATTAAGCTTTATTTCAATTGTTTCCTTTCTGACTCCTAATCTGCACGGATCGACAATGTTGCGCTTGAGTCATTATTTGCATATAAAAATCTCAAGTCAACTACCTACCAAGTCTTTACTTTTGCCGGTATCGATTGAAATGTTTTGTTAATAAAATTATTAATCGCTGAATTGTGTTCGTAAAGGTCAACAACGAGGTGTTGGTTAACGAAAACCACAATTTATGCGATATTGTAATTTTCCGTACGTGAAGTTTGCTTTCATTTGCAAGTGAAATGCGCACGAAGAGAATCGAGTTCGAGCTTCGAATCGCCTCGCACCACCGTAGAGAATAGATACTACCTACCCGCTTGCCATATCAACCGCCCCATCTACGAGCAGCTGCCCGTGTGACATGCAGTGACTTAGTTTTGGTCCGCAGGCAACGCAACAAAGCGCCCATCCCTGTAGTCACGCGTCCCAAATCGATCCTCTGCCAGACTCCGCCACTCACTGCCACGTACTGTGACAGCAGTGCACCTGTCCCGCTCTTGGCCAGCTAATTCTTATTGCACCCGACCTACGTTTGAAGAATCAACTTTCTCCGATGGAGGGAGGCGTCATAAAATAGAAATTAAGAAAATTCAAATCGATTACCCAAAAGGCGGATAATTTTAATTAATTCGACAAAAACATCAAAATAATCAGGATTTTTTTTCTCAAAATTTCCGCTCTCAAAATTTTGCCACCCCGCGCCGATGCTCAGCCCATACGTTAATATCGCGCTGTAGGCATTAAATTTGTAATAATTTTGAGTAGCCGATGCCTTTGCCTTTATTTTCGTTTTGAGCATGCCCACAAACGAACGACTGCTTACCTACGTATGACAATCCCGTCGAAAGGTAGCCTTTACTAACTTTCACAATTAAAATTCACCTTCAGCCCGTCCTCATAGGTGGAGAAAATTTTATTAGTTTTAAAAATGTGTTTTTTGTGAGTAAAGTCAAGGTCGAGAAATGTAGGCTCAATGGCGAAGGTGACGCGGCGAACCAGTTAACTACACATATTATAGGTATTTTATGCGATGTATGTAATCAACGTTTTTTCCTACTCTAAAATACCTAGTTCTTATTTTATCGTCATCTTACCGTTCTTTTCATCAAAATTTGAGCAAAAACTAAAAGCACAATTTTTTTTTTTTCTTACGAAATTAAATTTCGATTACAGCCTATTTCATTACCATAATTACTGCAATTATTATTACAATTACCTGTACTTCAATACCTACGTTCTTGATTTTTCCATCCAGTGAGCGGAATGCGAAGAGGTAGGTGCCAATGCTTATTCCATTCCTGGAAGAATGGCATGCAAGGACTTTGGTGAGGGACACACTGCAGGTCGTCATAAGCGATGCTCGTTCTTATTTTCTCAGTTTTACAAACACTCAACGAGGGCTTGTTTTGAACCCCTCATTACGATTACTGCATTACGACGGGTGGGTGTCTTAATGGTAGGTAATGGTAGGTAATGGTAGGTAGGTACTTACAGTTTAATGCGTTGAAGTTTGTAGGCAGAAAGGATCAGTGGAAGATCGTGAGCGATTAAGATGCCGGGTGGGTAGGGTACGAAAAATATAGCTAGTAGGTAGGTGTATCTAACGGGGTGCCTACTCCAACTCATCGTTCACCATACTTTCCAGGCGTTTGTCTACGTGTCAACGGCGTATTCTTGTTGCAACGAAGCCGAAGTGGAGGAAAAACTTTATTCGATCGCAGGAAATCCGTACGACATCGTTCATTCGATCGACTGGCTGCCACCTCACGTTCTCGATCGAATAACCAAGGAGTAAGTGTAACCCCTCGTCTTCTTATTCGTGATGAGGTAATGAGCCAAGTCGGCACGATGAAACAGGCCGAACCTGAAACGTGATGATACCTATGAGAATCGTTTTCTTGTCGACTGTTCGCAGCCTAATTGCTCCGCTTCCCAACACGTACACCTTTTCAAAACGACTCACCGAACTACTTCTGGAGAAGTACGAAGATAAACTTCCAGTAATCGTTGCCAGACCAACCATAGGTAATTTACTGTCTGTGTATTTAGGCGGGTACCTACAGCTCTGAAGGCGAATATCTATCTCCCGTCTGGTCTCGCCGCACTTTCGCCAGTCGTAGGTACGGTCAAATATCCTTTTTAAACTGAAGGCTAGGAGGTAGGTACCCACGTTTAGTTTATTGATTTGCTGATACGGCAATGGCAATGGCAATGGCAACACTCCGATCCAGGGACGTATCGAAGCCATTTTCTTGGGGGGGGGTGGAGAGAGAAAATCAAAAATTCCCCACTGAAAACGTTGGAAATTCCCAACCGAAAATTTTCAAGTCCGTCGGTATTAGTTTTTAATTAGTAGGTAAGTACGTAATTCTACAATAATAATATTTACAAGTACGAGTAGGTAGTATCGAACAATAGATACTAAATATTAACATTTATTAACGTTAATGCTTCTCTCTTTCGAGAGTACTCAATTATTACCTAACTATAAGTACCTATTATTAAAATTAATATAATTGAAAAAATATTTTTCTGAAAAAAGTATCATTTCAGCGTCAAGCTTAGCAGCTTTTGTTCGAGAACAAAAGAGATTTTTTTACGTATTTGAAAGAACTAAATGCGGGTTGATTTGAGGTAACGGAGTAGCTGGCAGCTGATACAAATTTGCATAATGTAAAAGCTACTGGTCTAATACTCTTTAGTCATGTATTTTTGAAAAATTTCCACTGCTTTTGATGCATCTGTCGAGTTGCTAAACAAAACCTCGACCTCAGTTTGTAACAAGTCTATGTCTGGAACATGATTGGGATTTGAATACAAGTGTGAAATGGCAATGAGCCGTTCTTCGGTAATATTTCTCCTTGCTACTGGTACCTATATGAGAAAGCTTAAAGAGAGGTCAAACTCTTTGTTGATGGAAACTTTCATACTATCTTCGAGAGATGAAATAAGTTAATCCAAAACTGAAGGAAATTCTTTATGATAAAACTGACTGACATCGAATTCCACTTGAGTGTCACTTTTGGTGGCATATTTTTAAGGAATTTCGCGTCTTTGATGGAGTTTTTGAAAATCTGCTTCGACATTTATACCCAGTCTTTCTACAAAATTTAAGACAGCTTGAATTAGATTGCCAATTTTGCTGTAATATTACCGAATAACCTTTAAATAAGTAATGCAACTTCGAATTACAGTTATATTATCGACTATATTTAAATTAGGTGATTCCAATGGTCTTGTTAAAACTCTAACTTTGTATAATATTGGCTTCGTGAAATAAATGGATGTAACAAAGTCAAAATCTAATAATTTTTTATTCAAACCAGAAGGTATAGTCCTTGTTTTAAAAACAAATACCGCATGGTTTTTTGTCATTCTTTAGACTGATGATGTGTTTAAACTGCAAGAACTTTTTTGAGAGATTGGATAACAGTTTTAATGCTCTCAGCTCTAGCCATCATATCTCAAAAGATTTAATTTTTCTTATCTTATTCCTTTTAATACAGAATAACGAGTGTAGCCTACGCAGCCAATATTTGTGGTACATACATATATTATGCGTAAAGTATTTTTTATATTTACACACTCTTTCATCTATTCTATGCACTTATTCTATTTTATTGAGGTTGTATGAATTCATTTTTTCCAAAATTTTTCTTTTTTTTGCTCAGCACGATTTTGGAAATGGTCCCAAGTCCTAAACTCCCAACTGATGAATAACTGGGCCCAATTTTTCCAACTGTCGAAAAGTTTTGGGGAAATCTTCCCCAACCCCCCTTTGGTATGTGTCTGTTCTGACAACAATTTGTAGTCACTCTTGATATACAATTAGAAGTTATACATCAATGTTAAATGTTACATAACCTTCTTTTTTGAAGGGACATTTGAAAAATTAGCTTTGCAACTCGAAAAATCCGTGAAATGTTGATAGGTAGATGGATACAAATTAATTTATGTAAAAATATTGAAATTTTTTAGAAAATAGTTTTAAAACTTGAAGTTTAATATGGAAAATTGGCAACATGTTGAGATAAAATTTTTAACTTGTCTCATCAGCATTATTACATCTTACTATATAATAACAAAATATTGTGGGAATTTCACTGGACATATTGTATGGTCTAATTGTAAGTGTCCATTGAGCATTTGAACCGATGAAGAAAAAGAAAGATGGAACCCCAAAAGTGACTCGCACTAATTTATGCTGAGAGATTCTTACAGTTAATTCACTGAATTTCAGTCCTGGCCAGTGCCTACGATCCATTTCCTGGATGGATTGATAATCTAAATGGAGCAGGCGGCGTCGCCATTACTACAGGCAAGGGAATCTTACATTCGATGCCTGCTCACCGCAACAAGAAAGGTGATTTGGTTCCTGTTGACATCGTATGCAACAGTCTGATCGCCATTCCATGGGCAGAAGCCAAGAAAAGAGAAATGTACGTATTTGTTTGAACCATTTATGATAATGTACAGTTCAACTTTTTCCACCTCCAATTTATCACCTAGCAGAAGTAAGCAGAAGTAGATAAGGCAACGTATGTTACACATGTGTTTGACAGTTTGCATACTTTAGCGTGTTGGAGGCACCGAATAATTTTTATTTCGGACCAGTGAGATTCTCATTTATTTAAATTTGCATTTCCATAATTATTGTGATAGATAGAAAATTACAGTTTTCGCCATTATTTAGCAAATACAATGCAAATTATGTGCAACGAGATTGTAGCGAACGAAGTTACACAAGAAAAGTTATTGATGAAAATGTAAAAATTTGTGGGAAAAAATGCCTTAAATTTTTTGTTTTTTCAAAATAAAATACAAAACTAATTGGAAGATGTTTTTGAAGTTCTGTTGTATATAATTTACATTTTTCTGCTTTTTCGTTAGTTTCATTTAATTTTTACAAAGTTTTTCCAGCTTTTTATTTACCTAACTCTTTAATTTTATTAACCATTTTTACGACTTTCAAAATTAGCGTAATATATATAGCAAATAGAACCTTTATCGAATGTTTATAATTTAAAATTCAACAATATTATTACATTTACTGGGTAGATCCAATAATATCTTTTCACAAGAAAAACTATGTAGACACATTTTATAAAGACATTTCTTTTTACAATTTTTTGTAACTTGTCTTCCAACTAACATCAATGAATATTTAATTAATCGGTAACGTGATTTTTCATATTTTTTTAGAAATAATAAATTAATATGATTTTTCTTCTCATTTTTTGTTATATATGATAAAGGACTGATTTTATTAAGATTATTACGATGATATACATTTATTGATAACCCTTCTTCAATTAAATTAAGTTTATTAACCCTATTTACAAATTTATTAATTTCCACAACTTTTACTGGAAATCCAATTCCTTTTAAAGCTTTATCAAAGATATGTTCATACTGTCTATATTTTGCTACATGATATGGATGTTGATCTCTCCCAACAGGAAACAACTGAGCTAAGATATTCCATAGAAAACATTTATTATGATTATTTTAAATATTTAGAATTGTTTTCTTTTTACCTAAAATAGTTGGAAGTTTGATAAATGAACTTTCTCTAAGGGGATCATATCTATTTATATTAATAGTCTAAAATTGTCAGTTGATTTTAAAACCAATTGGGTACCGTGTAAATTATCACCTATATTTTTATGTATTCCTAATATGTATTTAATAGTAACATTTTGATACATCTCATTCATATTAGACTCGGGAAGAATTGTTGATTTTGAGTTTGTAAATGTATCGATTCTGTTTGAATAATTTCTGTACATCCTACTCTTTCATGTTGCGCTAACACAAAAATTAGCTTTGATTCCATTACTTATACGCTTTTATTCTACTCACTCAATTTGTTGAAGTACACCGGATGACCAACGTCAGCGCTGCTTTCACGTGTTGCGACACACGCACACGCACACGCACACGCACACATACCCACATATTCGTTTTTATCAGTTGTTTTTTTCAATTTTTGTTTGTTTCTGTATCAGAAAAAAAAGTGAGAAATTTTATTTTCTCTTCCGCCGTTATTTTCTTCTTCAAATTATAAAAGCGTATTTTTTTAAAAACTCGTTTTTAACGTAACTTATGAATTCTTAACATTGTCTAAGAGGACCTAATACGGGTTTTTTCATAATAAGTATAAACCGAGTAAAGTCTCCAATTCCCCATTCATCTTAAATTTCAAATTAAGCATGTCTACTTGCAAAATTTTTATCTACAATTCCAGGTTTAATTTTATAATCAAACTCTTCCTCATTATTTTTCTTCTTATATCTTCATTATTGCCTTGAAAATTTTGTGGAGTTCCAGTCACCAAAGAATTTATTTCTTCGTTAGTCAGCTCGAAAATAATTTATAATCTATTTGGTTGGAGTAATCCAAACTGATCTATGTTTTTCATATAACTAACTTAATTTTTCTCTTACTTCCCTTCCTGTAGAATAGGTACGTGGCAGCAAATATGAAAAAAAAAAATGAAAAGAAAATGAAACCTTAATGAAACCTTCAAAAATTTCTTTCTTCTTATTTTTTACCGTTTTTGTTTTATTTGTAGTTTTTCGTAGATTTACCATAATTAACTTATTTCAAGAAGAAGACACATCGAAGATTTATTTTATTAGTGTAAAGATGAAAACGTTAAAAACCATAGAATTCAATAACAGCATATAGGTACGTAGTAGGTACTTAGGTACTCGATATCTACTTGGGGGAGTGAGAGAATGGAACAAAAATAAGTCATAAAAAAAGTAAAACATTTTGCAGGACCAATGTTTGCGTTCAACGATGGAATTTCAAGTAGGTAGATATAATATTTCTCGTCTAAATATCCTATCTTTTGCAGTGTCTGTAGGTCATCTGCTTCAGTTGGGGAGGGCAGAAGAAAAAATCAGTAATCAGTCATAAAGTTTTACATGAAGTTTGTGGCTCGGGTGCTGGTGCAGCTCGAACCTCTTGCTTTTTAACATGTTTTTCTATTCGTTTTGTGGTTTCTAATGTTTGACTCAAATTGGCTTTTTTTTTTAGGCATTTGAAAGTTGCCAAAATTCCGGTTTATAACTTGGCTATCGCAGAACGTGATCAAGTAACGTGGGGTGAATTTCAACAGCTGTGCCAAAAGGCGGCCTTGGAAATGCCTTACGAAACCATTTTGTGGTACCCGACCTACGACGTGATCCAGGAGAATATGTTTTTGCATCAATTGGAGATCATTTTCTACCACATGATTCCAGCTTTTATCGTTGATTGTTTTTTATTTATCCTAGGAAAAAAGATGTTGTAAGTTGAGGGCTGTATCTATCTACACATACCTCCTTACATATTATACGTAAAATTTTTTCTTATGACATTGATCCAATAGGTACCCTCGTTATTACCTTATTTCAATTATATAATATAATTTTATTATTGTCTCGTAGTATGGTCAAAGTTCAAAGAAAAATTACTCAAGGACTGAAAGTATTACGTTACTTTAGCACTCAGCAATGGACGTTTAGGACAGATAACATTATACAATTAAAATATCTCATGAATGATGCGGATAGAGCTATTTTTCCAGTAACCGAAAAAGATATAGATTTAAACGAGTTGGCGAAGCAAGCTTCCATTGTTACTAAAGTACATTATTTCAAAGAGGATCTGAATAATATAGAGTGGTGTAAAACAAAACTTAAGATGTGAGTACACTTTTTCTACTTTACTCAATATTAATACTGTTTTTGATGTTTTGGAAATTGGTTGGTTAAAAGTATAATTAATAAAGGCATGGAACAGTGTCGTCTTGGCTCATATTTTTCTAGATGGCTAAAAAGTTCTCTGGCTCAGAGACGTACAACTAAAGAGATGTTCAACACTCCATATCATGCGCTGTGCTTTAAAAATACGTGAAAGATAGAAAGAAGTAAATTAATTTATACGTTCATCTTATCCAAAGTTCTGAATATTTCGTTGTGAATACTTACATCTTCATACCAACACACACACACACACACACACACACATTTTTAAAACATTTTATCAACGTTCTATCAATGACAATGTTTTTGATCAGTTTTGGACATTTCTTTAACTGTATGTCTCTGGTCTAGGCTCGCCTATTATATACTCCTTCCAAACAGACATTACCCTATTTTTAATTAGATGTAGGTTTTCTTTAGTAATCATTAATAAAATTTCTCTCATTGAAAGACCTTGAATGGGACCCATAAAATTTTTGTTTGGTGAAACAAGAAAACTTTTGCTACCAAAAGCTCAAATTCATACGAATGTATTAATAGGCTACCTGTCATAAACAATAGTTATTTGTGATACTATAAAGTAGGTGATTTTTATTCAAGTGATACAGATCACACAAGTATCAATCTTGTCCTGTACACATGTGTGTCACACGTTATTTTTTACAACACCTGCCCTAAAAAACAAAAAAAAGTTGAGATAAATAAATATTTTGGAAATTGGTAAACATGTAATGTAAGTGCAAACTCACTTTGTATTCAACCTGAACTAGTGGCATAGTTGGTAAGGTGATGGCTTATACTGAATCAGGTGAGAGCAGTTGGAATCTTCATAATTGAGACACTTTTATGAAGCAAAAAAAAAAAAAAATAATAAAAATATAGTTAAAGAAAATGACAATGTAAAGGCTATGTGCATCTAAGGACCAGTGTATAAAGTGAGTATGCTCCCAAGACAATGTATAAAGTAAAGACTGATGTAGAAAGTAAGGAGTTTATTTATATATTGTTCTAAATGGTTCTAAAATTGCCTGCTTTATAAATCTTCAATTTGTGTATAAAAATGATGTTTATCAGCTGGTATCGCATAAATATAGATTCAATACCTATGCGTAATTATGG